>LFZO01000004.1:0-212308 GCA_001578225.1 Pseudocercospora musae | reverse complement strand
AAGGCCCCGAGCGCCATGTGCCGCAACGAAATCGCCCCCCGCATGAACGCCTCCGCACTCCACGTGGTCCTCCACATGCCCCAGTTGATCTGGTCAAATCTTCGCATTCTGATTTGCCAAAGCCTGGCAAACACTACTGCTCGATCTCATGCGCCATGCCTGTCAATCCAGGCACAGCTGCCGCTCTTGGACAAGCACTTAGGACTTCCCGGTTGCTTCGGTACAATGATGAGTGACGGCGTGTGTGCGGAGGATAGGAGCTAGTCCAAGCCAATTGGCCTGGGAGTGAGCATGGTGAAATATAAGACAAGCATCTCAAACTTTGTTGCTCGCCTTGCATCTCTCGTTCATCCGTCACAATGTGGGCTCACACGTTGATCAGTCTCGGGTTCCTTGGCTCATGTTTTGCGCAGACCTCGTATTCAAATGCACAGTCAGGTTCAGCAGGCCAAATAACATTTACGAATAGCAGGAGGCTGCTCTTCGACACCAACGGCAACCAGATCGACGCCAACGGCTGCAAGGTCAACTACTTCAACGGCTCGTACTACCTCTATGGCAACAGCTTCTCGACCAAAGGTGTAGCATTTGGTATCAAATCGTATTCGTCGGTAGACCTTGAGAACTGGCAGTACAATGGCTTTCTCTTTGACCCAGCGTCCGCGAACGCAGCTGTGTGTCTAGCAGCCGGAGAGTGCGTCAGACCACACATTGTCTACAATGGCAAGCAATACGTACTTTGGGCGAACGCCGGACCAAACGGCTACCTTGTCGCAACTTCAAGCTTTCCCTCAGGACCTTTTACCTTCCTTCAAGACCGAGCGGCTATCGATCCTCAATTCTCCGCTCTCCAACCAGCAGACTTCACAACGACAATCATCAATAATACAGGCTACCTCGTTTTCTCGGCTCTCAACTTCCGCGATCCAAGAGCTGGTTCCATCTGGCCACCCATTTTCCAAACCCTTCACACCAGCGAGCTTACGTCAAATTTGGAGAACACAACACTCGAGTCCTACCCTGTGAAGTCTTCGGCATTCGATCTCATCGACCAACAAGCTGAGTCCCCAGATCTATTCTACCGCCAAGGCTGGTACTATATCTCAGCTTCCAACACATGCGGATATTGCAACGGCTCCATCGCCCTCCTCTACCGAAGTCGAAGCATCCAAGGTCCATGGACGAGACAAATCCTCGCAGGCTACAGCTGCAATGGACAAGTCGAGGGCGTCCTCCCACTCACAAACCCAAACACCAAACAGACTACCTACGTCTGGCACTCGTCCTCCGTTCCAGGAGGGCCTCGCACAGGCTTCAGCGGCCACATCTTCCAACCATTGGTCTTCAACTCCGACGGCAGTGTCCAAGACCTAGATTGCTCCGACAACGCCGAATTCCCAGTGACCTTCACAAAAGGCACCGCAACGATCGCTTCATCGTCAGCTAGCGACGGAAGTCCAGCGAAAGCAGCCTACTCCTCAATCTGCGACTCAGATTCTTTCAATCTCTTCCAAACCTGGCGAGCAGCAAAAAGCGGAACGATAAAATCAGTCTCCGTCAACATCGCAGGCGCAAAAGTTCAAACTATACCCCTCGACCTCACGGTCTTCAAGTTCTCTTCATACTCCGATCTCCTGGCTCCGGAATACACTTGGACAGCGATGGGTACGAAGAGTGTCAATGCTACTGATCTGAGCTACGTTTTCGATACCGCGAAAGTGGATGTTACGAGTAATGCTACTGTCGAAGCGGGTGATTATCTTGGACTGGCGATTGCGGGTCAGGATTTCACGCCATATTGTCATTTGGAGTATGCGAATGATGATGCTTCGAGAGTTCTGTATCAGAGGGGCGCGGGACAGAATTCTTGGAGGGGTTTGCAAGGGCAGACCGGGCCTGTTTATGAGAGGAAGGGGAAAGGAGTGAAGTTTTTGGTGAATTATGCTTGATCTCGACGTGTTTGATGGACTATGCTTGATCTATACGTAACCTCTTTGGAGACTTTGAAGGAAAAGTGTCTCAGTATCCTGCTTAAGATTAAGCTTTGACAAGGCATTAGGTAAGCGCAGGTGGCTTGCATAGTATTATCAGAAACTCAGAGCTAATGAGCTGTGCAGCACTATGTTAGAGAAGTCAGCCTTACCCGAATGTTTGCGAGAGCGTATGCGGCTGGACCAGCGTTAGTGCAATGGATAAAACTCTCCCGCCTGGAGCCCTCTCTGATCAACATGTCCTCTTGCTTCTCGAACTCACAACAATTTCAGCATTCAGTCCAAGCCAACATTAGCATCGACCAGATAGCGGATCCACGAAGATCATGTCGAAACCCACAGTCTCCGACCGTCTAGGTCCCTGGTCTGTCATCCTGGAACCAAGTCAAAACATCAACCGCCAAAACTGCCACCGAACAGTCCCCATGCAAGTTCTCTCCCTCGCACCCTCACGGACCTGTACCCTATCAATGTGCTCCGCCTTGGAAATCCTAGGCTACCAAAATCCATACCACTTTTCCAGCATTTTCCAAAACGTCCTGGACTGCGACATCTGGATCCCAGCTCTTAAAGCAAAATTTGAACGAAATGAGAAAGTTGGACGGGAGACGTTTGACAAAGTCTTAGGACATTGTAGTGCAGTGACCGATGCACCTTGCATCGTCTTTTGGGAGGAGTTGATTGATGCGTATCCCGAAGCGAAAATCGTGTTGGTGGAGCGTGATGAGGAGAAATGGCTACGCAGCTGCGAAGGACTGACCGACGGAACCTTCAACCCTCTTCTGGTGTATATTTTTCGCTACACGGATCCTTTCTGGTTAGGGAAAATTATTCGCACGGGGTTGCTTTGGACCGGAGTCTTTTTCGGTACGAATGAAAGCCAGAAAGCTGTCATGAGCAATGCGAGGGAGGCTTATAGGAGGCATTACAGGGGGGTTAGGGAGAAGGTGCCGAAGGAGAGAATCTTGGAGTATCGATTGGGGAGTGGATGGGATCCGCTTTGTAGGTTCTTGGAGAGGGAGGCGCCTGAGGGCGTGGAGTTTCCGCATTTTAATGAGGCGAAGACTTTGGAGCTGGCTTTTGGGGCGTTAGGGCAGAGGGCGTTGATGCATTTCTTGGGGAATGTTGGGGTGGTTGGAGTTGCGGCTTTGATTGGGTATGCTGCTGTGAGGTATCTGGTTTGATCTTGTTGCTCCTGTGTGGTCTCTTCACTAGACCCTGTTACTCGTAGTTCCGATGAAGCAAACGGTCATGTAGACAGCATCTAGCGCCCGATTGATCGTGAATATAGGCTGAAGAAGCATGAGGAGTGGATTTTCCTTCCTGCCACGGGCTATGGTGGTCATTTTGCAATGCAGTCCGCCAATGCAGCGCCTACAAAGAACCTTCCAAGTTGATGGTATTGTTGGAAGTGCACGTGCACGAGCATTGTTCGGCAGTCTATCCTTGCAGAAGCCACGAGGCTCGGCACGGCACGAGCGGGCCGACGCGCCCGAGATCTGGGCGCGCTCGTGCTCGTGCTCGTTCTCGAAAGGAGCAATCTGACAGACAATAATCGATGCGACAAGCAGGAGTCATTTGAACATGGTGCGTGGTGCGTGGTAGCGGTGGGGCTCGACTGAAAGCTCGATCATGACACAAGATGGGCGCAATGAGGGTATGTGAATGATAGGTCTCGGTATGTCGTCTCTCACGCTGCTGACACGATGCTACAGTAGTAGCCAGATTCGCCAATCTACCCATCTCTGTCCTCCAAGCCGAATTGCAGCGTCGCCAGGCTGCCGGCGAGCGACCAGCATGCGGATCCGATCACCAGAATCGCGAGTACAATTTCGGCCTTCATCTCGGCGCGCTATTCCAAATCCTCATACTCTCGACCCTCGCCTGCTCCTTCCCACTCATAATCCGCCGCTTCCCGCGACTGCCAGTGCCGAACCATGCGCTGTTCGTTAGTCGACACTTCGGGACGGGTGTGTTGATAGCGACTGCCTTCGTGCATCTGTTTCCCATGGCATACACAAAGCTGCTGGATCCATGTCTGCCGCCATTCTGGACACATGTCTATCCGGCCATGCCAGGCTTTATTGCCATGGTCAGCGTCATGGTCGTGGTGGGCATCGAGATGTTCTTCGCCGCGAAAGGCGCAGGTCACAGTCACCACGTAGACTTCGAACACTTGAGAACAGGCGAGACACATGGCTTAGACGCGAGACCGGCGCTGGGGAGAAAGAGCCAGAGCTTCAATAGGTTTCAGCAGCTACCTCTGGGAAACGCCGAGGATGGCGATATAGCTCTGGCTGAGCAGCGAAGTCCATACCTGGATGTGCCCCCTACACCAACAAGCTCGAGCGAGTCGCCGGCATTGAACAAACCACTGCCACGGACACCCAGTCCTGGAAGGCAAGACGAAGACGCCGAGCATGATTGGGACCTTGAAGATCTCGATCCGGCCGCCGAGGATACACAGCCACTTACGCGCAGGAACGACAGCGACGACGACCAAGATCTAGTCATGTCTGTTGATGGTCATGCGAATGGGCACGCGCGACCCATCAGGCATAATCGTAAGGTCTCCTGGGCAGATCAAGCACCGGAGCACAGCAACACATCACACCAAACCACGCCACAAGAGCAGAGACTCGTGCTTCAATGCCTCATGCTCGAAGCTGGCATCTTATTCCACAGCGTCTTTATCGGCTTGGCTCTATCCGTCAGCACTGGCCCATCCTTCATCGTGCTTCTGATCGCGATCAGCTTCCACCAGACATTCGAAGGCCTAGCATTGGGTTCTCGAATCGCTTCCATTACTTCCTTTTCCACCACCTCATATAAGCCTTGGCTGATGAGCTTGATGTATGGCATCACGACGCCAATTGGTCAGGCCATCGGGCTTGGCGTTCAAGGACTCTATGATCCGCAAAGTCAGTTTGGACTTCTTATGGTCGGTATCATGAATGCAATCAGCAGCGGCCTGCTCTTATATGCTGGTCTCGTACAACTACTTGCGGAGGACTTCTTAAGTGATGCAAGCTATGTAGAACTGCGAGGGAAGAGACGACTACAGGCCTGTGGCGCTGTAGTAGCTGGTGTAATGCTTATGGCGTTGGTGGGCGTCTGGGCATAGCATTACATTCCTGCCGTAGAAATGAAACCACCAGCCTCTTCCCCCACCCCCGATATAGGTACGTTCAACCCGACCAATCGTGACTGCTTACTGTTACACAAAGTCGACCCTGAAACGACGCCTAGCAGGTTGCTCGCATGCTGTTACATGGCTCCGTCAGCCATACTGCTTTCATGCCGACGGAAGCGAGCGCACATGGAGCTCACCACGTTGTCTGCAGGCCGAAGAATTTCACAGGCCACCATCGGCAGATCCCAACCGCCGGGATGTCAGCGCTCACATGAGCTTCGCCTACCGACCGCTGCCGAAGCCAACGAAATACTGTCGCACTGCATCAGACCTGGCATCGTAAGCGGCGATTCTCAAATCCGGTTGCATGCAAGTGGCATGACGAATACCCATCAACCTGTGATGTTAGAGCAACTGCTTGCCTAGACGACGGCCTCGCTGTTACCAGCTGAGCCACTCCCACTTCCACGCGCCAGATTGAGGATGAACCCAGACGGATATCAGCGTTATATTTGAGCTTAGTGTAGTCTACTGAATCCAGACTTTTCACCTCAAGGTCTGCCATGTATGGCACAACTATGGCGGGATATTGTGCACGAACAGCAGTTTCGATATTGACATTGGCCAGCATATCCTTGGCAGAGACGTCGCCGAGCTCGCTGAACCCAATAGCGGTGCCGGCAAGCGGGTCGTGGTATGCGAAGGCATCAACGAGAGAATATTCGATGCTTACAACCTCTTAGGCAGGGCGACGACGGTCAGTGGAGCACATTTCATGTCCAGGTGGGCACGTCAGGTAATTCATAGTCGCTTCGAACACAAATCGCTGCTAATGTCCACCAAGGCCAACTTCTTCACCTCCTTCCCGGTTCTTCCGTTCAAGCAGGGAACGCCATCTGGGCTATTGCCCAAGAGAGCTGCACCGAGGAGAACCCAGACTTGTGGGACTGCGAAGAGCAAAGAGGAGATGTCTTTAGCGCGAATGAGTCCTCTACATGGTCGACGTCACAAGTCTCAAACGGCTCGTACTACAACCTCAATCCGGTCATTGAGTCAATGCTTGGCCTGAATGCCAACGCATCATACGGTCTAGATACTGTCACGATCGGCACAGCGAATGGTGTCCTGCCCGCTCTTCCGAACCAGTTGGTAGCAAGGATTGCTTCGAACGACTTCTGGGTTGGCGTGATCGGGTTGAGTCCACTCCGACTGAATACCACAGGCTTCGATGACCCTGTACGCACTCTTATGGGCACGCTCAGCGATCCGGAAGATAGGAAGATTCCAAGCACGACATGGGCATATACGGCAGGTGCTTTCTACAGGGACGCCCCAATGTTTGGAAGCCTTACACTGGGCGGCTACGACTCGATGCGATTTGATCCGACCAATTCTGTATCAGTGCCCTTCTCGATCAACCCTTCTCAGGACCTGCAAATCAATCTCCAGTCAATCACTTATAGCGGCACAACCACGCAAAGCAGTTCTTGCCTGCTTACCGACACCATCACGGCGTACATGAATAGCATGATCAACTACATCTGGCTGCCTCCAGAAGTCTGCGATGTGTTTGAATCAGCTTTCGGTCTCGAATACGATGCAGTGACGGAATTCTACATAATGAATGACACCACTCACGCCAATCTCCTCGCCGAGAATCCGACTTTCACCTTCACGCTTGGTGGATCGAACAGTACCGAGACAGCCACAATCGTCCTTCCCTATGCCGCCTTCGACCTCAACGTCAGCTACCCACACGTCAACAGCTCGCAGTGGTACTTCCCGATCAAAAGAGCGCAGTATATCAGCCAGTACACCCTCGGCCGTGTCTTCTGGCAAGAAGCATACGTGATCGCCGACTACGACAGGCGAAACTTCACCATTGCACAAGCACTGTTCCCCTCAAACTCCACTCCAGAGCTGGTCCGGGTCTTACCACCAGGAGCTAGCGACCCCAGCGGCAGCGGTCTTAGCGGCGGCGCGATCGCCGGTATCGTAATGGCAGTCCTCGCAGTAGTCGCCAGCGTGCTTGTCGTACTCTTACTACGACACAGAAGAAAGCGACGACGACAAGCCCAAGAAGCAGGTGCCACGACCACAAAAATCAGACATGTCCCTGCCGCCGCTCATGCCGGCGAGATCGATGGTCAACAGATCCATGAGAAGTCAGCAGATGGTGTAACGTCCGATAAGAAGGACTCGGAGCTGAATAAGGCGCATACTTGGGATACTACGGAGGCACCTCCTTCTGAGCTTTCCACGGGACAGACGCCGCAGTCTTTGCATTTGGAGACTAACTGGCCGAGACAGTTTTCTGAGTTGCCGGCGGAGTTGCCGCCTATTGTTGAGATGGAGGCCGGGAGGAGGGAGGGAAATTGAGACCCTTCTTTTGTTTGATAGCATCACATGTGCGATTGCATGGCGTCTGAAATTGGCAGGTCCGTGCACATGAGCGCGGTTGTCCGTGCTTGTGAGTGAACAGGAGCCCCTTGGCGGCATATAGTCATCTAGAAGAACTTCCTTCTTCTATATCCCACTTAGCCCTTCTCAAATATACCGAGACTGCCGACTTCAGCCAGTCCTGGAAGTCAGCAACTCAACTCGACTCGGCCACACTACCATCACAACCCTTCTACTCGCATTCTCGGCCACGACCTATCCCCCTTCCCTGAGATCTTGCCGCCGACTGGAAGCAAGTCACTTTTGCCACGCGATTAAAGCCGGCAAAGCTTACAGCATCGACCCTCCAAGGCGTCCGCATCTCACTCAAAGCCTCGAGCACGAGTCTCAATATATCTCAAGCAGAGAAGTCCTTAGCTCCAAAAGCGAAGGCTGAGACCCGCCCATAGTGTCTGAGAGAGACCCGCCCACAGTGTCTGAGACGGCGGCCTCAGCTGCTATTAGACCGCAGTGTCCCACCTTGTACCCTGCTACAGAAGATGACTACCTTCATGGGTACATGGGTATACCGATGGAGCTGAAGCTCGAAATCTTCTACCATCTCCCCGCAAAGGACGTTCAATGTGTCCGTCGAGTCTGCAAGACAATTTAGAAGGCAATTGACTCCGGTAAGCCAGAACTCCTGAGCAATATTTGTGCACGAGAGGCGGCGCGAATCACGACGGATGTCAAGTACCTAATCGACTATGACACCAGGAAGGTGACCTTCCTCGAGGCACTACGTCGATGGTGCAAGCATCATTCCGCCAGCAAGGAGGGTATCGCTCGAATGCACGACCGAGCTGACTTCGGCCACCTTGTTCACAAAAATAAGGCCACAGAAGGCGGTTCATTGAAGGCTTCGGCCGACTGCCATCGGATGCATCCGAATGACCCCTCTCTGCGTCAACATCATCCGCTATTCGGTATATGCGGCGAATTGACGGAAGTACTCGCCAATCTTCACGCATACCACCATGGCCCTATCGATGTCAAATCAGTCGAAGTCGACGCGTGGCTCTTCGCGTCCAGAGGAAACTTCGTGCGGCGGGCAGACTGGTCGCTCCTTATTTGTACTTTGAGAAATGAGCCAGAGTGTATTCATGACCGGCAAATCTACTTGCTGTCACCCAAGCTCTTCTGCGCCTTGTGCTCTCTCTATCTTGCTCTCTTGCTTCTAAGTTATCTCAAACGGATTCGCCCTCGCTTTGAGACTGCCTAGCCTCTGCCTGCCGCGCGCTGCGCTGCTCAGGGACCACAAAACAGTGAGCTCGTGGTTTGACCTTCGTGGCCGCCGCCTCCGCCTTGTGACGCGTTGCTTGCGTATCGCGACCACGCCCGCAACCCATACCTGCTGGTCCGACGGGTATAGTCACGATCGTGCACAAAGCCGTGACCTTCGCGATGACTGCCCTTTCTCGACCCGCTCTTTCCCGTAGTACTGTGCGCGGACGCGACATGCCAGCGGCGACAGGATGTATCGTGTGTAAGAATAGATTAAGGTAGTGGATCGCGGACCTGGATCCGAGCCAAGCATATGGAGAATCCCGACTTCATCGCTTCCATACCACCTCATGTGTTCGTGATATCCAGCTTGTTGACATTGTGAAGACCTTTCGAAGCCCTTGTACACCTCTGTCGCAGCTCTGAGTGTCGTCTGAGAGAACGTGCAGTACCTGGCCGTGATGTCGCCGCCCACATTCCTGCGGCGGAGGAAACTTTGATAGAGGAAAAAAGAGGATAAGAGCTAGCATTGGAAACGTGTGACCTTTGAGCGGAGGAGGATGAGGCTGAAAGTAGAGACTGGAAGCTCAACAGTGTGGCGCTGAGACTGGTGTGGATTATTGTGAGAGCCTTCCTATGGGACAAGAGACCTGCTGAAAAAGAATGTTAGCATTCTGCCATGGATACTGCCCTCATTGTAGAAAAATACATCGCCATCTGTGGTCCTTACTGCCAAATTGCTGCGTGAGATCAGGCTCACTGGAATGAGGATGTTACCCCCTTTCCTGGTGCTCTCGGATGGCGCGAGAGATCGGTTCCATCGCGGTCGCCCTCGCAAGGCGCGCAACACTACTGATACGACCGGCGAGCTGGCGTTCGTCTGTAGAAGCGGCGTCCGACTGTCATCGTGCACTGATGATCCTGTCACCTCCAGGCGCTCTTCGAGACTGAGAGATTGTGGCATCGCAGCCGCCCAGGCGCGGCGCGGCGCTCACGCACCGCCTGAATTGGCATGCGAGAGGGCATTCATCGGCGGCGGCGACTATACGACTGCTATCGTGAGGCTCTGATGTATCACTAATCTACATAGACTATCGAATTTTGGTTGCGAACCATCAGACAATGGCCGCCGGCCTCCTGGACCTCCCCGCCCTCGATACCAGCGCCTCCACCAGCTCCTCTCCTCTCCCTTCTCCCTCTACTCGGGGTCCTCACCGCCTCCCCGCCCAGGCAGCAGTCATCATGCGTACGTCACCGTGCTCACAAATACGCAGTGAGGTGATTTTTCCGCTCTGATCCTGTGCTCTCATTGGCCGGACGACGGGGTGAGCTTTTGCAGTGATTAGAGAGCGGCACTACCCGCTCCAGAATGATTAAAAAGGCGCTCCTTTCTGCTCAGAACCTGATCTTTTTCTTTCCACTCCACACCAAACAACCATATTTTCCAACCATCTTCTCCAACAATCATCATCCACTTCCACCAACAACATCCTCAACTATCATCCACAAGCACCAACAACATCATCAAGGTATGTACACCACCCTCACTGATCCTCACCCTCACCTTCACTGACATCGCGCAGACTCTGCATCATCTCACCGACAACAACGCACCAAGGCTCACACGAGCGGCGGGCATCAACACCGGCTCATTAGGTATGTTGTCACCGACTTCACCAGCGCCGCCTCACTGACATCGCACAGATCCACCTCAGCCCCAACAAAACCAGCTCACCACCGCACACAAGCGCTGCGAGCCTGACCAGCTCACCAGGTATGTTGCAACTCACTTCTCACCACTTTTCTGCCGCTGATTTGGCACAGATTTGAGCGATCCACCAAAAACAGCTGGTTTGCTCCCTTTTCGCGCCTCCTTGCGAGACTTCTAACATCAGAGCAGCCATAACACCAGACGCGACACCGCTACGCGCTCGAACGGCGCCTCACCATCAAATTCCGCAACCGCGCCAGCACCACCTTCGACTGACCGACCCGCAAGACCAACGTTTCCCCAAAACGGCAATCCCTCAAAACATCCTAAATTCGACTTCACACCGACAACTTCACGAACGACCGACTTCACATCGACCGACATCTTCACGCAACGGCAGGCACAGGCAGCGAGAGGCACACGAGTTTTATGGCAGAGATGGTTGGTGGTGTTGGCGAGGGCAGAGAGCAAGATCCAGCGGGCAGCGAGCACAGGCATGAAAGCGTGATGGGGCGGTGGCAAAGGGCATGAGTTCAAGAAGGATCCGACACATGGTACGACCTTTGCTTAGCGCCAACGGGTGTGTGATTGGGTTCCTGGTACAACTCCGGCACGTGCGGCGTCTCTAGCAGGGTTGCGTTCGAACGTGGGTATTGCACCCACGCACTCGTCCTTGCTCAAAAGTCCTTCAATGGAGATCAGTGCAGCACATCCGCGCCGCGATATACCGATGCGACATCCACACCGTCAAAAAGAGTCATCTGCTGGGCGCCGAGTTTAACCAAATGGTTACTCGGTCAGGTCAAAGGCATTTGATTTCTTGCGGCACTGGTCTGTACCCTCTGTGTCCTTGGCGTAAGATGCGGTAGCAGGGCATTTGATTCGACATTCACGACATCAGCCACTACATCAGGCGCTCGACTTGGTATGGTAGGGTGGATGTTCATGCTCTCGCTGCTCGCTGGTTAGAAGGCTAATTGATGTTTGGTGGCCTTTGGCAGGTTTGGGTGGTGATCTTAATCAAAATTTGGTTGTCGTTGGGCATTTGCACAGCAGTATCAGGCTGGGTGGTGGCTTCGGTTTTATGTAGTGCTCTCTCGTGTGCCTTAGGTGGTTGACAGAAATCAAAGTGATTCAAGTCAAATTCGTTCAATCCTCTCATCAATTTTCTGATGCTTGCGCCTCAACTCTTCCTCCTCAATTGTGCGTAGGCCCTCTGCCTCCCGCGGAGGTGAATTTTCATGTGACGGCCCACTTTTTTGTCCGTATTCAGTTACTCCTGGATACTTATTTCTGCTTCTTCCATTAGATGCATATTATCCACACAATAATCTGCACCCAAGGTTCCCAGTCCCACACGCGTCTGCGCGCAACCTCTTCTACTGTTGCGACTCACCACAATCATTCGACAGCGCTCGAGTCGCGTGCAAATCGTGCTCAAGCCATCGGGCGAAACAACTGAGCAGGTCTTCCGCGACTACGAGCCAGCATCGTATCTGGAGCTCCGCACTACCAAGACACAATCTGACCTGACTCCGAACTCGATCTGACAGGGCCCCTCCGGACAGCACCAGTGTCTACTTCAGAAGATCATCACAGGACGAGCCGCAGCAACTGCGCGCTCAGCTAGTCACGCTCTGATCATCAGTACTACCGAGTCCTACGCCAGTGGCACGCTCGTCATTGCTATGGCGGAGATGACTGATCTTCCGGCTGAGCTGAAACTCGATATCTTCGAGCGAGAGTGGGCAGAGGAACTTTAAGAGGCTCCTATACGGCCGAGCAGATTCTTTCGCACTACTCTAAGATCTATTTAAGAGCAAGAGGCCGTGCTTCTACACATGCGGCCAGTCACGACGCTGAAGGTGGGAATCTTCGGTCGCAACATCGCCGTTGAAGAGCATAGTGAGAGTGCTTGCCACATGACCGGTTTGACAAGGACTTTCGAGGTACCATTCTTGCAATGGAGAGGTTTGGGCCGCGATACAGTGGCGTACTGTGTCAAAAACAACTGGGCAGGCAACGCATCGAGCTGGCACGAGCTGGGTGATCTTGAGAAGGGTCTGGAGCCGTTGAAGAAAGCTGCCTTTCTCGAGGACATGCTCGTCTGTTGATCACCCGGAAGTCAGGCGCGTGATCAATGTGCGGAGATACGAGATCATCGAAAGGGCGGAAAGTCCATCGGAGAGATATTGGACTCAAAGACCGAGGCATAAGAGCGCTGAGTTCTGATGCTCCTGCAACTAGTTGCACGAGCGAAGGCGCATATGCGAAGAAGAAGAAGAAGAGATTTCTGGCGGTAGCGAGCTGAGTGAGCGTGAGCGTGGAATAGATTTCTGTTACTCCTCGGGTTGGTTGTTGTCCCGATTCAACAGGCCGATTGTGGTCTGCCTGCAGCTCCTCACAGACTCTCCGACCATGTTTTCTCTCGAGATCCTTCTACAGGTCTCAGCACATCGTCGAAAGAATCGTCAGACCTCAGTCCGGCCTCCTCTCCGCAAACTTCCTTAAGTCGTCCTTCGTAGCGACACCCAGCACAAACCTCCTCCCAGGATCCGTTACCACGGCAAAATCACTCTTATGCCCACCAAATTTCCCGTCAAAGAATGCCTCCAGATCTTCAAGAGGTGTCTCCATTGTGATCAATTTATACTTCTTTCCTTTCCTCTGAAACTTCTGCATCACTTTCTCCACCGGATCTGACTCTTTGAACTGCTTGGTCTCGAGAAGCTGTCGCAATCGCGGCACTGACATGTAGCCGAGCAAGGTTTTATGTTCATCAATTACGGTCAAGTGGTCGTAGTCTCGTTCGAGCGCAGACATCATCGCCTCAAAGACTGGCGTGGTGGGTTTCACTGAGAAGGCGGCGGAGGGGTCGAGGTCTTCTACTACGGCCTGGGAACGATGCACTGTCAGTACGGCCAATTGTGCAGTAGGAAACTCGCCATCAAAAATCTTTTCCACAAGTTGCAATGATACGTACACCGCGATATTTGCTGGCCCAGGGACTTGTACTTTCTCTAGCGGTCGAGGAAGCTGGTGCTTCACTGCGCGAAGCTGACAGCCCTGTCGTCGCCATGACGGAAGCGAGTTTCTTTCCCTCTTTGCAATCACAAACGTGGAGCGCAGCAACAATACAACGCCTAAGCCTTCTGGAGACACAGCCTGATCAGAAGAGCAACCAGCCCAGCTCCCCAAACCGTATCGTTGTCCTGTCCACAATTTTAACTTCGAGCCGGCGAGCCGCACAATGACATCAGCCACCGTGTCAGGGTTGGAGCTGGGGTAGGAGCTCGGCTATCAATAGCTTGTACAGTAACATACCACCATCTTGCCTTGCAAGCCTCGCAGCTTTCACTTACTTTTCACAAGCTGAAGGCAAGGCAAAGAGCCGCATTCAATTGCATAAGAAAGATTGAAGGGTGAGTTTCAATGTGTGCGGGCTGAGCGCGCCAATCGATTAGCCTCGCGCGGATTCAGGCCAGCGTCAGACGGAAATAAGCAACTGCAAAGCCCGAGCATTGATCGCAACCATGATCCAGGAGCTCTGGCTGACAACAATCCTGTAGAGCAGACAGTATGCAGTCGTTCTTCCCCTCCGCAAGCGCTCTGAGCGCGACCTTCGGATATGCCTCTCCCATCAAGCTCAATCGCCAACCTGAATCACAGCGCAAGGAGATTTCCCACCTATACACCAGCTGGGACGCGGCTGAAGATGCGAAACAAAAGGTCACCAAGTTGAGCGACGCTGCGGTGGCAGAGCTCAACAAGGCTTCTCAAATCGCACAAGAGAAGACTGGGAAAATTGACCTGTACTCTGGAAAGTACTATGCTGCTTGGTGAGCATGCAGATACGTCTGAGCCAGCGCAAACCTGAAGCTGATGCGCTAAAGCACATTCGGAGGTCTAATGGCCTGCGGTATCACCCATTGGGGTGTCACACCTCTTGACCTCGTCAAGTGTCGTCGGCAGGTCGACAGCAAGCTCTACAAGAGCAACGTTGAGGGCTGGAGCAAGATCATGGCTAGTGAAGGACGGACGGCGCTCTACACCGGCGGCTCACCCACATTCTTCGGATACTCGGTCCAAGGTGCCCTGAAATATGGTTGCTACGAGTTCTTCAAAAAGTTCTACTCCGACCTGGCTGGCGAGGAGAATGCTACCCGTTACAAGACCTGGATCTATCTCGCTGGTTCTGCTTCTGCTGAGTTCTTTGCCGACATTGGTCTGTGCCCATTCGAGGCCGTAAAGGTCAGGATGCAGACTACTATGCCGCCATTCGCGAAGGGAACATTCGATGGCATCTCCAAGATCGTGGCCGAGGAAGGTGTCAGTGGGTGAGTTTAGAATGGCTCGTAATCACGCTTTACATGTGACTGACCAGACTAGATTATACAAGGGTATTGCTCCTCTCTGGGGTCGTCAGATTCCGTACACCATGATGAAGTTCGCCTCCTTCGAGACAATCGTCGAAATGATCTACCACCGCCTCCCTGGAACTAAGGACGATTACTCCAAAGCTGCTCAGACTGGTGTCGCATTCTCTGGTGGTTACCTCGCTGGCATCCTCTGCGCTATCATCTCTCACCCTGCCGATGTCATGGTCAGCAAGCTCAACACCAATCGACAAAAGGGAGAGTCCTTCGGCGGCGCAACCAGCAGAATCTACAAGGACATTGGATTTGGCGGTCTCTGGAGTGGTCTTCCAGTCCGGTGAGTATCAGCCCCCAGTGACTTGACCACCGGACAGCATCCGTTGCTAACAAACTCCCCAGTATTGTCATGATTGGTACTCTCACAGGTCTCCAATGGATGATCTACGACTCCTTCAAGATCTTCATGGGTCTGCCAACAACCGGAGGTGGAGGCCAGAAAGCCGAAGAGAAGAAGTAGATGGGATGTATGGACAGCAGATGGCCGAAGCCTTGTGTACAGCTTTCACTTGCTACACTCCGAGGAACTAGACGACCACAGGCCCACAGAAGAGTTCGAGGGGTGTTCCTTGAGACCGTTTGTATTGTAACGTTGTGATGAATCGCATGATATACTCAACTCAGATTGACCTGTGCCCGAGTCGCTTGTTAAACAGCGCTTGTCCATGAAGAGCTCGATCCTTCACTCAGGCCTTCGCAGAGCCGCACTCTTGCGTCAGATTGTACCTGCTTATGATTGCAAGGACATCACAGAATTTCACATCCCAGCTATCAACCACGAACAGGCGGCGAAAGCGAACTGGTGGAGCTGATTGGCGGCGAGCTTGGACCTTATCTCTCTGACTTGCTTGGCATGACATAGTGGTTCTTTCGACATCATCTTTTGCTCTTACTGAGATACTTGAAGTTAACCCAAGAAATTTGAAAGGCCGAGAAGGCGTAGCGCTTGACTACTCACATTTATAGCAAGATGTTCGACTCGCTTATGGCGTCATGGTCCGGTTTCCGCCGGACGACCTGACCGACGCAGGATCCCTGGTTGAGAAGCTACCAGCGACCAGGCGAAGACACTCATGCTCTTCATATTTTCAGCTTTCCTTTATTTTGACTTCAGCTCGAGAGTCTCGCTTCGATCGACACGATAGGGAAACGCGATTATGTCTTCTGGAGAACCTGTGCATTCAACCGGTCGCGGTGGTGAGTCTGGCGAAAGCTCTTAGAGCTTCGTGGAAGCCATGCAACTGAAGACATCTCAGGCGCCGGCAACATTGGCGTCGACAGCAATACCTACGTCGACGGCGACATTGTTCGCGAGGGTACTCCAGGGGTCTCAGCAAATGACTACAGCGCTGGACGTGGTGGAGCCGGTACGGGAAACACGGATCCTCTTCTGACCTCACATCCGTTTACTCACCCTTCTCACAGGCAACATAATCCACCCTACCGAATCAGGCAAAGCGGGCAGGCCCTCTGAGGAGATCGTCCCTGAATCTGCGACTCGTGTGCCTGGCGAAAGTTACCAGGATTTCCATACCGGACGCGGTGGTGAGGGAAACGTGCACAAGGACAAGTATGGTGGACATAGTTCTGCCAAGGATCAGGCTACTGCAGATGGACATAAGGAGGGACTCATGGACAAGGTGAAGCATGCGATTGGTTTGGATCACAAGAAGGAGAAGACGCCTGAGCCAAAGTAGGGCAGTGCGCATGCAAGCCAGAGTTGGGCGCGTGATGAGAGACTTATGAGTACATGGTTTGAGTTTCTTGATACCGCAATGATTCGGCCAGCTGGAAGGGTGGATAAGTTTGGCTGACATGAGCTGATTAGATTTGTAGACGTTTACAAACTACGACTTCTGCTTCTGGTCTCCTTCGGCGACTCGACATCACTTGAGTCTCGAAGGGTCGCATGTGATTTTCATGCGGGTTCAGAATGAGCTTGTTCCGTGCTTTTGCTTCTGCCTGAAAGGTTGCAATCGCATTGCATGCAAGATGAATGCAGCTTTCAGTCATCACTCATGAATTCTTCAGATCAAACGCAAAGTCACAACAAAGATTGCCTGTCGCCATTACAACAAAGACATCACGAAGCAGTCCCCGCAATATATCGACGACCCCGTCAAGTCCCGCCGAGTACCATTTCCCGATACTAAGGTCGAGATGGGTGACTCCCTATTCGAGCGCCTGTCTCCAGAGCTGGTAACGACATCTACGAGCGAGCACTCGTGCACAATGAGGGTATCGAGATTGCGAAGTCGGGTCGAACTGGCATACTGACCACCACGAACAAGAAGCACGCTACTGGTCTCCTACAAGTCTGCCGCCTATTCAGAGATGAGGCATTCGGTATCTTCTATTCTTCAAATCACTTGCGATTCCACGATCAAGCAGCTCCAGACCTCAGCACAAGCGACGTGTCTGACATCGCAGACACCATTTCCACATTCGTTTCCAAAATCGGAGAGAGGAACGCTCAGTACTTGCACCACCTCACGGCACAAATGAGTGTCTCTTTCCAGTCAACTAGGAACGCGCTCGCTACGTTCGAAGCGACATGGGATCAGCTACGCCAGCTCCACCAGATGCGCCGTCGTCTCCGCGTTGAGAGCTTCGTATGCCATATGCGAGTGAGCCAGTCATTCATGGGAAGTGAAGCGACCCATGCATTCACGCTGGATCTGTTCGATTTCGAGGCATCGCAGAGGTTAGGGTGCCAGTGAGCGGCTTCGAATTGGTCTCCCAGCGCGCTTTCCTGCAGCTTAATTGCCGATATCTGCTGAAGCATTGCGCCGAGAATGGAGGTTGGGAGAAATGGCTTTCGCTAAAGCACACTGATTAGTGTTGAGCGGATGGTCAGGGAAGAAGAGCAAAACCGTACTGGGCGGTGCTGAAGTTCCTTGCGACGTAGAATTTGGATGGCACAGGCCGTGAATCATGAGGTTTTTTTCAGCACGGAATACTCGCGTGGTTCTGGACTGGACACACGTGGCTTGTCTTTGGAAAGCTCGCTCAAAATAAGGTGCAGTGTCAAAGCGTCGGTCTCACCGAGCGGCAGATCAGATTTTCATATGCTGCGCATAGAGCTGCAGGCTCAGGATCTCCAGGTGGTCATGTCTCTCTCTGGCCAGCTTCACAAATTCGAAAATCATGTAATGATCCTCATCGGCATTTTCGATCTAAGGGTAGAACGGTGCCTCATTCTGGCCTTCTCTCGGAAACACCAGGCTCTGCAGATCCGTACACAACTTCTCGATTTGGTTCCGATTGGGAAGAGTACCAAATCGTCTGCCATACGCAAGTGTTCGGAGTGCTCGGAATGATCATCGTGAGCTTCGACGCGAGCTTAATCATTTCTTGTCTGGAGGAGGACAAAGAAGTAGTCCTTCCGTCCCAATCCACGGCCGATGCTCCTCGTGCGAATGGCTCTCTTGTGCATTGTCAAGTCGTACCAGGAAAGCGCTGTCTGAGTGTCTTTACATTTTTTCCGGGATGCAGAGTGACCCTGTTACCAATCTCGCAGGATCTGCCTCTATTTACTATCACATAGTCGATCACAATCTCGACTCTGAAATTGGTAAGATTGATACGCATCAGACCGACGGGGTGTTAATTCTGCCTGACCAAATGTTGTCCCAAAGGCACGATCGGAATCAATACCGACTCACAAGCATCTCGGAAACCGTCCGTCTTGACACTCTCGCCAAGTGTTGTAAAACCCAACGAGAATCGATGATTTTGCTACTTAGGCATGGGTCGGTGCTTATATTCCCGACCCGTGCTAAGATCTACGTTATAATAATATCTACATAGGAAAATTTACAACACAAGCAATCGGAAACCCTGCTTGATTCGTCTTGCCCCGATCCTTCAATAACCTTACCTATCTTCGCCGCTCTGCGCTCTGCTCGCTCGGTGTCGCGTCACCATTATGGCACACTTTATATGTAAGGCAAAAGGCCACAAGGAGCACGAGGAACAGTTCGTCTCTCCTGCCCACAAAACCAAAGGCCCACTTGATCTTATACTATTGTCTTTGTTGAGAGCCCTTCCGACGCACCACAAACCGGCATCTTCGTCTCCGACTACAAAATTACAGCCAGCCCAAGCCCGGCCGGTGCTTTCCAAGCTTTGTCAACACTCGTCTTTGCCTATGCTGGCACGCCCGCATTCTTCTCTATCGTCTCTGAGATGCGCGAGCCACGTCAATACGGTCGATCAATGTTCATCTAACGTGTGCGTCGGGTACTTTATATCGTTGGTCTGCGAGTTGGCGAGCGCAGCTGGAGGACCAGAGCAGAACAGGAAGCGTTTGTAGTGACTTGGTGTAGGTTATCGAGAGGTTGAAGCTTTCAAGGTGGAAGAAAAGGGAGTAAGCAGCGGGCCGCCAAGCTTCACATGCACCCCGAGTCACGAGTGAAGCGGGCGACGAAACGTGCCCGTGCATAGTGTGCCCGCCCTTACAGCGCAATCATTCCGTCTCTTTTCATCATAACCTAGAGACATTCGAAGAGGAAGAGACATCAGAGATCAACGTTCTCGAACGCTTCCTCGAAACCAGCCGCGCTATCGCATCTAGTCGTTCAGGTGCACTGCAGCACAGGGGATCAAGACCAGAACATGAAAATCCCCGAACTAAGAGAGCTACTTGACATCGCCGAGGTATTCAAACCATCGCATCTCGAAGCCAAAGTCACTCTCGAGGACACATCTGGGGGCATGGGTTCGACTAAGCTCAATGATTTGGAGTTTCGCAATAGCATTACAGAATCTATAAGTGAGCTGGTGTGCGACTTCAAGGCGTTGAAATGTACACAGACCGAGGCAGGACATGGGCGTATTGTCGGTGTTTGCAGTAGACTTTGTATTCTCGGTGATCTGGCCTCAATCTCTTAGATTTGGAGAAGTGGTAGACATGGTCTAAGATCCCAAGGTATAATTTCTCTTGGGAAGTGGCTGATATTGTGCCACTGGGATTGAAATGACTCTGTATTGGCATGGGATAGCAGGGTGCACATGGAATACGATACCCCATGCTTGACGAGACGATGCTGCTGCGATGTTATGGAGGGCTTTTGTGATCCGAAACGAGCATACCGGTGTGTGCCTTTCTGATTGAGCTTTTGCGGCTGTTCAGCGTGAGGTCCACGTGGAGCGATCAAGACAAGGAAAGGAGAATCACGGCTCTCTCATCATGTTCAATGGCGAGGAGCCTGATGGTCGTAAGGGTGAACTGGGAGATCTTTGCGGATTGAAGGCGCTGAGACCGCATGGACTTGCCCAAAGCCAAAAGATGAATACTGTACCCTACCCATACCAATCTGTCCCAGGAAACCGTCATTGCGTACCTTCTGAGCCTAAAGTTAAACCTGACCTTGACCAGTATATTGGCAATGGACAACATCCGCCCCCGGAGCCTCACAACCAACCAAAGTGGTCTCTCCTTGCGGTCCTTGCACCATATCCACCATCGTGGCTTGACGAACATCGCCGACCATAACACCGTCCGTGTGAACGTAAGCAGCATTGGTAAAAGCGAGGTTGTTGAATCTGGCGAAATTGTCCAGCTTAGGTGTGCCGTCTGCAGATTTCACTGTGAAATCTTCCACGATCCATTCAGCCGAATTCTGGCAGAGAGGTAGTTCGCCCGAGAAGTCATGCGATGCGCTCTTCCCGGTGGATTCATTGTTGATGGAGGCGGTGCCTGATGTCGCGTTGTGAGCGACGACCTTCATGGTCACGATATCTTGTGGGTGTAATTCGAGGTCGAAGTACTTGGTTGGATTTGGAAGCCATTCGAAAGCAGCTTGGTACTGGAAAAAAGAACGTCAGCTGTGGGGCTTGCCTTGGAATTTTTTCTGCGCAGCACCTACATAAGATCCGTTAGTTTGCCCGAACCAGGCGATGCCAGTTTGCAGAAGCGATCCTTTGGAACAACTTTCGCCGTCGATACCGACCCAGGCAAAGCCGGAGCACTCTTGCTCGCCACCCTCGCATTTCATGAGCGGAACTCTGATAGTGCCTTGGACCTCTGTGATGTTGGTGCCGGGTTGAACGGCGCCTGCCCAGGCTCTGCTCTTCGCTCTTCCGCCACTTTCTTTCGAAGTGACGTTTGCTGCTGTGAGCTCATCAGTACGTGCTGCGGTTGAAGCAGTGAGCTAGATCAGAAGTGAAAGTGGGAGAGTCTCACCTTGCTGGCTGGATGTTTCACCTGTCTTTGTGAATGACTGACGAGTCTCGGGAGACTCGCTTTGTCGCTGACCGGCTGGCGATGCCACCGCTGCACCGAGGCAAAGCATCGTTGTTGCCAAATTGGAGAGCTTCATAGTTGGCGAGAGAGGAGTGTGCAGTGATAGATTTGTATGAGGAATGAGAATTCTGTATCGCAGTCGAGGATCGTGGACGAAGCAGATATTCAATGTTGTCTGAATAGCGAGATGGCAAGCGAGAGAATAGCGTAGGTTTTATACCATCGGGAATTTTGAAGCGTCAAGAACTCAGCGCAAGGCTTTTTGCTACTCAGCCACAATTCCCGAGGCCTGAGGACATGATCGTAAGCCTCGCCATGTTCGCTCGCCGACAGCAGCGAATGATTGACATCCAGTTGTAAGCATCGAGGTGCGTCTGCAGTTGAGATGTCGGTGACTGCCAAGCTCCATGAATCCGTTGCAAAGCAGTGGTCGCAAGTCGCGCGCAGGCTAACAAAGTGAGTCTTGGCGTCAAACATCGGCTCTGGCCTTCTGCACCGTCACAATCACGGACGGCTCACCGTTCAGCAAGCTCTCCGCGGACGCGCTCGTCAGCGACACGTCCGTGGCCGTCACGAGCGATACTCCCAGCGAGCATGTGCGGACACCGTTAGACCACGCTACCGCCCTGCTTCAGGTCTGCGAGCAAACCCGCGAAGAATGCACCAGCATGTTCTACCACAACAACACCTTCCAGGTGGAGGCCAACACCTTCTCCAATTACCATGAGCGCAATGGTGCTGAAGTCAAAGTCTGCAGCATGTTTCTCGATACTATTGGCAGAGATAACAGCTCGGAGATACGCAATATCGGTATGCTTGTTCGACGGCTGCCAAGGTTCGATGAGTAGTACATCCATTACTTCGACCAAATCAGCACGGAATTGGGGAAGACGAGCATTGTCGCGGAAGATCTCAACCTGGACAAGATGGTGTGCATATTGCGCTTCGAGCAGGCCTGGCTGACGGGCACGGTAGAGAGTCTGGTGATCGACATTCTGCACCTCAAGGCTTCGGTAGGCAATCGACTACCTTGAGACGCGTGCGGGCGGCCAAGCACATGCTTTAGCAAGGATCAACTATGAGCTCCACTTTGTCAAGGGTTGGCTGAGCAAGTGAGAGCGCACTCATTGATGAACATCAGCTCTTCCCATACGAAGCGTGCTCAAGGCTCCGGAACATTTGCCGGTGTTCCACGCGCTCTTTGTCGAGCTGTTCTGATGGCACGCAAGATACCATCGCGCCATTCTCGGGCTCTTGCAGCTTCTCTTTCTCGCACCACGCGACCACGCTCTGCCTCGTCTGAATCAGGTGTATAGCTGCGATATGCCATCAATTGCTGCCTCAAAGCTCCAGCTATGTCCAAGTCCGCAATCACGATCTGACCCGAATTGAATGCATCAAAGATATGTGCATCCGTCCGCTGTGGTTGCGCCAAGAGCGATGCCCGTTCCGAAGATTCTTCACCTTCATCTGGGGGCGAACTCAATGCTGCTGTTTGACCATCTGGGTTGAGAGTCTGCATCTCAATGTCTTCGCCTCGCTGCTGCTCTGCGGATCGCAAAACTCCCCTTTCTTCGTCCTCTACACGTTGCGTGGCTGTCGGAACTGCTGCCTTGTCCGCTGGAGATGCCAGATTCGCTCTGATCCTCTCACGTAGCAGATGTGCTGACATTTGCACAACTTGCACTATGAGCACGAGTAGATCCAGCAATATAAGATGAACCTTGCTGCTCGGCCCTTTCTGCCCAATGAAGTCCATAGCTAAGCCACCGTGCAGGTATCCTCTCGTCGCCTCTCCAGCTGAGGGCGCACTATTGTACAGATGCATAACGATGCATAGTAGGGTTGTGCCAAAGATTGTGCCAATGATCGGGGGATTGGCTGACATCTTGGGGAATTGCGCGGGCTTCGGCGTGAGCAGGAATAAGTGCGCCAACGACCGTAGAGCAAAGCGGAAGAAAGAACAACTTTGACCATTATCAGTATCTGGATCAAGAAGTCTAAAGCATAGACACTGGCTCACTCCATGTAATATATCGCGCTCAGCTCGGCAAACACGAGTATGTCCAACTGCCTAAGCAGATCATCGAGCAACGCGCCTCGCTTCCTGTTGAAGTTGTCCCTGTTCTTCTTTCTCCGTTCTGCCATCTCCTTCGCCGTAAGCGGCCTCTCCGTGACAGTGATCTCATCGCGGCTGTCTGATGGCGCAGCGGTTGATGCGGAGGCGGAAGGCTCATGGTTCATGGCTTGTCGCTGAGCTGGGAGTGAATATCACGCATTGCTCCGAGCCCATTAGAAGCGGTATATGGTTGTGAGCTTAATCGGCAGGCATCAATATCAGCATCGTGAGAGCATTGGGCAGCGTGAAGTGAAGGGAGCAGGGAGATGCACCTCTTTGCCGAGCCCGCTCTGACGCTGCCGCCGCTCGGCTGCAATTGCCTTTCACGAGCGGAAGTGGAACGCGACTTCCACGACGCGTCGACTACACCATCACCCATTCTATGCTATACAGCACAAAATGAACGGCTTCTTCGACAATAGAGCGCGTCAGGCGGCAGCTGCAGCCAAAGCAGCCAGCTCGTCGAAAGACACAGCGCCAACGCAGGACAACAAACTTCAGCCATGGGTTGAGAAGTAGTATGTTCATCTTACAATTCATTTACCATTGAGCATAGTATTGAATGAGCATTGTAGCCGACCGAAGTCTCTTGACGATGTCGCTGCGCAAGATCACACAGTCACCGTCCTCCGTCGAACGCTACAGTCCGCCAACCTACCACATATGCTCTTCTATGGACCACCAGGAACCGGGAAGACGTCGACAGTGCTGGCATTGGCCAAGCAGCTCTATGGCCCTGACCTCATGAAGTCAAGAGTATTGGAGCTGAACGCTTCGGACGAGCGAGGCATCAGTATCGTGCGAGAAAAAGTCAAGGACTTCGCGAGAATGCAGTTATCAAATCCGCCAGCAGGTCCAGCAGGAGAAGAATACCGCAAGAAATACCCTTGCCCGCCGTACAAGATCATCGTACTGGATGAGGCAGATAGCATGACGCAAGATGCACAATCAGCGTTGCGAAGGACAATGGAGACATACAGTAAAATCACCCGGTTCTGCTTGGTCTGCAACTACGTCACGAGAATCATCGACCCGCTTGCATCAAGATGTTCGAAGTTCCGGTTCAAGCTTCTCGATGAAGGCAATGCTGGCAGGCGAATTGAGGATATAGCGAGACTTGAAAACGTTTCACTCGAGGAAGGCGTTACCAACACCCTGCTTCGCTGCAGCGACGGCGATTTGAGAAAAGCCATCACGTTCCTGCAATCTGCAGCACGTCTGGTTGGTGCTGTGCAGGCAGCAACGCAGCCAGACAAGAAGCGGAAACGCACGAAGGTAGAAGATGACGAAGACAACGACGCCATGGAAATCGATGCTGCTCCTTCGCCACCTATCACAGTCCGAAGTATTGAGGAGATTGCAGGGGTCATTCCAAATAACACAATCGAGCGACTCACCACAGCTATGACACCGAAGCCGAAGTCGGGAGCGCCTTACGGACCAATAGCCCAAGCAGTGGAGGATCTGGTCGCTGAAGGTTGGTCGGCAACACAGATTGTCTCCCAGCTGTACGATAAGATCGTGCTGGGAGACGAGACAGTCGGCGATGGTGCCAAGAATAAAATCATGCTCGCTTTCTCCGAGACCGACAAGAGGTTGGTCGATGGCAGCGACGAGCACTTGACCATTCTGGATCTGTGCTTGCAGATATCAGGTGTAATGGGACAATGAGTGGCGGCGAAGAGATTGATGTTACAAACATGTGCACAGCAGTATTTTTGAGCGAAGGCGTTGATGGTTCCGAGGTGGGCAGCAGGTTTCGCTACCAGAAAATGTGAAGTCAGCACATATGGAATTTTGAGACTGGCTCAGACTCAAGCTATGAATCGACCCACGCTTCATTTCTCGAATGCTCTTCGCGAAACTAGCAAAGAAGGACAATCGAAATGTCATCCTGATGCACAGCAGTCAGGTCCGGGATGAAGTACAAATACTCCACGGGCGAAGAACTCGCTGTCTTTGTTGCGGCTCGCAAGGTTCCCTGCAGGACGTCTGACCACAACAAGTCTATTGCCTTGTAAGATAACGAACGTCTACTTGTTGGTACCAGACGAGTCAAGACACCTCTAGCGCATCGAGTATCTATTAGCACTTCAGAAAGCCGAGTCGTAGTCAAGTCTCTCTGGCTTTCTCAAACTGCACGCAGAATTGCGAGATGTTATCTACGAGTAGTCACTAAAGCTGACACCAGAGTCAAAATGCTGCGCACAGCTGCTTTCCGCGTCCAAGCAGATCCGCCAACAAGGCACTGGTATATTTTACAGTATCAACGACTTTCACAACTCAATAACTGCAAACGGCGTTCTTACACCATGTTCAAGCGCGCCAAAGCTCTGAATACACTCCTGGACCAGCGCAGCTATAGTTCCGGGCTTGATGGCCAAGGTCGCTTTCGACTCCTCATCTTCTGCCACTTCAACCCTGATGGTCGAATCTCGCTCCAGCTTGAAGGGCTCTGCTTCTGTTGCCCCATGGGCTTCGGGCATGTCGCCATTCCTGGACAGGTCGCTGCGAGATATGACCTGTGGAGAATGACCCAGAAACTGCCACTCTGCGAGTGCAGTGCTCGGCTCGGAGTTGGCGAGATTGGAGAACAGTTCGGACGCTGTCATTGCGATCTCATCATTGGAGTTCTTCTTGTTGAGCGTTGAGAGTTCTAAATCACTTTCAGACTTTCGTATTGGCTCAGAATGCGGCTGCACAATGTGATTGTCAACAGGCACAGTTCTCGTCGGTCTGTATTTCTGCGACAGTCCAGAGCCCGCGTCGATGCGATTGTCGTTACCGACCGATCCGAACCTACGAAGCGCATGGCGGTCGAATTCTGTTAAGTGGTTCTGTCGATGTCAAGAAGCACCAAGCTTTGATGAGTGACCCAGGTGGCAAGAGTTGGAGCGCGCCCGAGGTAAAGCAAGTTCTCGAGCAGAGACTACAGGAGTCATTCGCCCTCTATATTGACCATGTGCGAAGCATTGGTAAGAGCCTGGACCAGTTCAAAGCACGTCTGAAATTAGACGCTCGCGGCTAGGTAAGCGCCGAGGGCACATTCCGCAAGTATAGCACTGATCAAGCCTACAGCTTCCTTCCGACGATGAGGGCAATGTGTATTCTTTAAGAGAGATGGGTAAAATCTTCAAGGGCTTCAAGTTGGCCTTAAAGAAAGAACTCTATATGGACCTCCTGGATAACATTCGATACGACAACGCTCACCTTGAGCGACTAATGGGGCATATGGCAGCACTCCAGCCCTGGAGAAAAGCTCGGAATACTCCATATTTCGAGAGCTTCCGACCCGCGGCCATAGGCATTTACCAAACACTAAGCCAAGGACTACGAGCGTCGTGTATGGCACCCCATCATGCCAGCATATGCTTGAACGCGAGTCCAGGCGGCCCTCTTTCGACAAATGAAGCGCCAGCAGAACGCTTTGGAGTATTTCTGCATCACGATACTGGCCCAAAGCATCGTGCCCTTTCGTGGTCCTTGGAAGAAGCCGAGATACGTCTCAATCACGCCGTCAGCGCTCTTGACCAAATGTCGTCGGGGGCGGTTCAAAAGCCAGAGCCAACGGACTTATCTCCACCGACTCGCAAGAAAAGCACCGTAGGCTTCCAGGGCCCCCGGGAACAAGCGAATGATCATTTCAAAGCGCACAACCCAGCAAGGGCGCCGCAAGACACGCCGCAGGACTCGCCGAAATCTCTCGAAATCCATGACCTCTGTGAGACGATGAAGACGCTGCGCTCGGCCCAGTGCGTAAGATGCTGAGGCTACCTCAGAAACTTATCTTCAAGCCAAAGGCACGACTTATACTGGCCAGAGAAACGCCTGTTCAACGAAAAGGCAATCTCAGGAGATTCGCTAGCAAGCATATTGGCGCAGACAAGTGCTTCACGGACGGAGCTCAGCAACGGAGATGCGCATCGACTGGCTTACTCGCTGGCTATGGGAGTGCTACAATTCCGTGATACACCTTGGCTTGACTCCAGCTGGAGCACAGTAACGGTGACGCTAGTCGTACGCAATGGCGTGGTGAGCATGAGTCGCTCGTATTTGTTGATACTGACATCGAGGAGGTATTATCGGAATACCCCTTCGTATCCAAGCAGTTGGTCACAGGTAGCTACCCGGCTGGAGCTTCATCGTCCTTGACTAGAAAGGTCAAAGCTGTGATTAGAAATCAGATGTTGCTCAGGTTAGGAATAACACTGATCGAACTGTGTCTGCAGAAGCCAATAAGAGAGTTGAGGCGTGCAGAAGATCTGGAGGATGGCGACGATCTGGCCGACTTTTATACTGCAGATCGCCTTTTGCAGACCGGTAAGATTGCCGACAGGCTGGGTTTCAAGTGAGACGATGTCGTGCGTCGCTGCATCCTCTGCGACCTGGACCAGCCCGGAAAAGGACTTGATGACGAAGCCTTTCGCAATGCTGTGTACAGCAAGGTAGTGTGGGAGCTAGAGCAGATGTGTCGACAGTGGTATGGACAGACAGCGGCCTGAGATGGTGGAGATGGGGGACCCCATCTGTGACACGTCAACCAGGGGCGGAACGAAAGCAGATGAGGCACTCGCGTCTCGCCAGCTTCACGTCCATTGAGCTAGCTCCACTCTTCCGCCGAGAAAACGCTGGCGACACGAGAGATGAGACTTCTGGCAAAGAGGCGACACGCGGAGATGTAGGACATGAGTGATGTATTAGAAAAAGTGCCGGTGTGAAGTGGTGCAACCGCTGCACTTGGCACGATCTGAACCAGACCAAGTCCAGCCTGAGAGACGCTGGCTTTCCTAGAGTGCCAAAAAACGAACTTTGGCTGATCTTGAGAAGGATCATGGAAGCCTCTTCGATCCCACCTGATGGGGCTCTCACCCGGCAATAGCAGCGAGACGTGGACTTGAATCTTTCGCATTGCGCAGAGTGGCTTGACCATCGCGAGCCGGGCCGAGATCGCGCTGCAACTCTGCCAGCACCTCAGCAGCAACACTGATCGCACATTCCGGAAGACCTGCTAGCTTTGCCACCTTCAGCGCGTGCGAGGCCCGGTTGACCCCTTGGTGGAGCTTGTGGACATACGACCACGAGCCGTCTGCTTCTTCGACGACGTTGGTACAATAGCATCCGAGATTATCAAAGTCCCGCGTCATATCCGCCAAAGCATGGAAGTGCGTTGCGAAGAGAGCTCGAGACTTGTTCACGTAGTGCAGATGATGAAGGCAAGCATACCCGACAGCGATTCCGTCTTCTGGTGTTGTACCACGGCCAACTTCATCCATGATGACGAATGAACGTTGCGTGGCTTGCTTTAGTATGTCTGCTGTCTCGAGCATTTCAACCATGAAGGTGGACTGGTCCTGGTACAGATTATCGGCAGACCCAACCCGACTGAAGATCTTGTCGACCAGACCAATCTCGGCATAGTCTGCTGGAACGAAGCAGCCGACTTGGGCAAGAATCGTGATGAGGGCATTCTGTCGAAGATACGTGCTCTTGCCAGCCATATTTGGGCCCGTAATGAGATATATCTTCTCTTCGTCGCCGACCGAGCAGTCATTCGAGGTAAAACAGCGACCTTGCTCTTTCAGTCCAGCATCGACTGTCGGGTGGCGTCCTCCGACAACCTGGTGAGTGGTGCTTTCGTTCAGTAGTGGTCGAATGAGCCCACGATTTTTGGCAACTAGTGCAGACGAGCATGCAACATCAAGCTCATCAAGGACGGCGGCATTGCGGCGAAGCTTCATCAGATTTTCGAGCACTTCCGCTCTCAGCTTCCCAAAGACTCGTTCCTCTTCAGTCCTTATTCGCAGCTTAGAATCGTCGATACGGACACCAAGATGAGTCCAGTCAGCCAGGTAAAACGACTTCGTGCTCTTGGTAGAGCCAATAGTTCGCGCTCCGGCAAGCGCTGATATCGAACCTTGCGCGTCTTTGCCTTTAACATGGCAGAAGTGACCGAGTTGTGCACTCCACTTGAGATTGAGACTCTGTGCTCGCAGCTCCGTTTGCAGTCGAGCCGTAAGCTCTTCTTTGGCTCGCAATAATTTGTCGAGATCCCCATGAGCTCGCTCAAGAGTAGGCGAAGCTTTTCGACGCATGATCCATATGTCTTCTGGCTTCTGTTCAGCCGAACTTGAAGCTTGTGATTTGCCGGCTCTTCTGGCGAGCTTTGGTGACTCGGTGCCGGCTTCATCAGCTTTAGTGACTTCTTCCGCCATCTGCTCTGCTTCAGTCTCCGTTGCTTCTTCGGCGATGTGCTGCTGGTTCAAGCCCTCTTCATCAATAGCAGTTTGAATATTGCGTGCCACTTTCGTCGGCGATTCGAGATCAATGCGAGCCAAAATGTCCCAAAGGCATGTGAGGTCCGGAGTCGCAAAGTTGTCATGCTCCTCAAACGCTCGATCTTGATGAGCCAGTATGTGCTCATGAAGTAGATCAGAGATCTCTTTCATTACTTCCACCGTCCGAGCCAGGCCAAGAAGGTCATCCGCATCACCCTTGCCGACCGAGAACTTCTGCAAAAGTCGATATATATCATGAGTGCGCCGGAGCAGTGCCACGACGTCCTCTCGGAGTGCATCTTGCAGAAGCATTTCCTGCACGAGGTCTAATCGGCTATTTATGACTGACAGCGACATTGACGGCGCTACGAGACGCTTGCTCAGAAGCCTTGCACCACTTTTTGTGACGGTTTGGCGAATGGCATGCAGAAGACTCCCTTGAAATGCACCATCTCGTATTGTGCTTCGGACCTCCAGGTTTCGTAGACCCTGCTTATCAATGGCCATGTACTCCTCCTCGGTCTGTCTCACTGGTGGTTGCAGTTGAACTTGAACGTCCATGAGCTGTCTTCGGACGTAGTCGAGCACGAGATTGCCGGCAGCGATCTCGAAAGCTGTGAACTCAGTCTGCTTTTCTGCGGGTACAGGCCGCTCAAGCATGGAAGACCAATCGGTCACGGACTGCCCCAGGTCCTTGACATGATGAAAGTGTACTGATAAGTTGCTGTCACTGATCGCCCGTTGTAGTTGAATCTGGTCAGCAGATTCCATAGATGCCTCCAAGACTATCTCACGTGGGCCTATCCGAGCGACGGCAGAGGGCAGACTGGCAAGATCCGAGGTTTGCGTAAAGAAGTCACCACTTGAAAGGTCGACCCAACTCAACCCGACTTTCGTGCTCCGCCTATACCTTTCAAAAGCAGCTCGATCAGCGTCAGGTGGAGTGGTTGGAAGAGCACCGCCAAAATGGATGGCGAGTAGATAATTGTTCTCGAATGGGTCCATAAAGTTCTCATCGATCAGAGTGCCAGCTGTGACAATTCTGGTAACCCGACGATCGAAAAGCATGCCTCCAGATTTTCCAACTCGCTCGCTCTCTGGCAAGCGTACTTGCTCGCTGATTGCCACTTTTTTGCCCAAGTCCTGCACGAACATCTTGAGATAGCGTTCCAATTGGGATTGCTGAAAGCCGGCCATGGGCACATCGCCCAGCACCGTGGCTCGTTTGGCCTTCTTCAAATTGACCAGAGGAGCAAATTCTTCTACCTGATCGAAGTACATCTCGTAGAAGTCGCCGACTCGGGTGAGCACGACGCAATCTTCGAATTTGCGAACATTGTTGAGATGTTGTTGCAAGACGGGGGGATACGTTCGCTCGGGAGCGACTTCGATGTCATCTTGCGGTAACGGAGCTGATGCTCCCTGCCGTAGAGCACTCGCCCGGATGGTCGTTTGTTTCTTGGCACCGCGTTGCTGGGCCCAAAGCCATGGTCTTTTGCTAACGAAAGTCGGCTGCGCCAAGAGTCTCACGAAAGCACCGGCGTACACAAGAGGTGAAGTCGCGGCATATGGCAGGATGCGAGAACGCATGTGGGATGTTGATGAAATTTGTTAAGATGAAGGCGACGTTTGGGAATGAACGCCATCTTGTACGCACAGACCCTCGGAAGCAACGGGCCGGCTAAACAGGGGTCTGTACTCCGTAATGCTTCCATGCAAGGCTGCTCATCAGGCACGGAAACAGCTCTCTATGTCACATCACATCTCTCTGATTCGCCTCTACTATGATACCTATCCAAGTTCCGCTAAAAATTATTGCAAGCGCCCGGGGCACTCAACGCCACGCTTCCAAACTGCCAAAGGCTGCTGAAGTTCGCTACATCGGCTTCAACATCTACCAAGCATCATCGTCATCGTTCTTGTTCATGGCCTGTTGTCGCGCCTTCAGTGCTGCTGCCAAACCTCCAGCGAGGTTGCCACCTCCACCAGTCGGGGTTGCAGTTCCTGAATTTCCGCCGGACGCACCGCCATTCGAGTAGCCACTATCTCGAGGCGTACCAGGAGCTGGCGCAGGCTTTCGTCCTGCAGGACGCTTCGACGGAGGTGCTGGCGGAACTTTTTTGCCTCCATTCAAACTGCCGTTGGCTGCTGGAGCCGGCGGGGCCGGGGGCCGAGATGTCACGGGTGGCGGAGCTGGAGGAGGAGCTTGCTTGACTTGCTCAAGATATGCTGCAGGCACCCATCCTGATGCCGAGCCATCGATCTGTTTCCCCAACCACCAACCTGCGGACTGTTAGCACAATGTCTTCGTTGTCACCAGCGCAGCACTTACCATTGTTCTCTTTTTGAGTGATGTATATGACTTGGTCCTTGGCCAAGCTCAATTCACCACCAGTTTGACCAACAAAGTCGTAGAGAGCCTTGAACTGGGGATCTTGGGGTGGAGCAGCAGCAGCAGGAGGAGGAGGCGGGGGCGGAGGTGGTGCTGCCCTGCCAGCCGACGTATTCCTGGTATGGCTGACGCCGTTAGACAGCGCGGCAACAGGTTGTGGTGCTCCGGCAGGCTGTCGCGCTTGCGCTATAGGTTGAGGCACTATCCGTTCCGCAGGTCGAGCGGTAGCGCCAGGTAACGGCTGCGTAGCGGGAACAGGTCTCCCTTGTCGCTGTGCAGCTTGTTGCGAAAGTTTGCCACCGGTGCTCTTCTTGAGCAGCTTACCACTAGTAATCGCTTTGGCAGGCACAGGCTTGGGCTTCGGCGTTGGCCGACTGACGGAGTTTGGCGACTCACCAGGGCCGGTGTGAATCGAGCCACTCTTGTACATGTCATCTCTCGGTACCTGCGGATCTCTTACGGCCTTGATGGTTGCGGGCTTGCCGGGCTTCTTGTTGTATTGAATTGTCTCGCCGATCTGAAGTTGAGCCGTGCCACGGGCAGCATGCTTCAGCTGAGTAAAGAACTCAGTCTTGAAGATGCAATTGAGCAGCGGGTCTGGCTCTTGTGGACTACCCACGCCAAGCGAGAACCAGTCATCCTTCAAAGTTGACGTGCTAACATACTTGATAGCGCCGATCGGTATCGTCCGTTCTGCCATAATCTGTAGCTGCTTGTTGACAAGAGCTTGCTTGATGATGTAGACCGCGCGGTTCGTCAACACCAGGAAACGAGGTTCAGGTTTACTTGATCGACCGAGCTTCGACACGAGTAGCTCTGCTCGGCAAGAGAAAGATGTCCTTTCCCCAGTCCCAATGCCAGCATTGTTCCGGAGAAGCTCACCAGTGCCACCTTTGTTGTCAATGCCAAGGTAGTCTCCCAAGAAGCGTCGGTAGCCCACGAGAGAGAACCGCCTTCGCTCTTTGCGTCCTGAAAGCACTTTGTGGCCCTCATCACGGAGCTGTAAGAATTCGAGACCACCGGTCTTTCGCCTCCAGAAACGCTGTATTCTTGTCGCACTTTCGGCTCGGTATCGGAGATAGTTTCGCCAGGCCCTTTGGATCCGGATAGCCATGTTGTGCCAGTATCGGTCTCGCATGGTTTCAAGGGCGAACAAAGTTTCCGGGGTTTTGATGAACGCCTTCGAGACACCCATTTGCCATTCCTCGGCAGGAATTGAGGTGTCCTTCAAGATCTGGCGCACACCAGACTTTGCATCGCCTGCCCATGTGTATTCACCAGCATAACTGCACTTCGGGGAGAGCAAGTAAAATCGTTCGATAAACTTGTCAAAGGTCTGCCTGTAAGCGAAACCAGCTCTTCGAATGCGCACGTTCTCTTGCAGTCCAAGATACTTGATTTGATGCAGCACGTTGGGCGAGTTGTACTCAGTTGGGCTCTTATTCTCGTTTGGCTTGATTGTACGAATGTAGCTTGGCTTGCACTTCATCAAAGTGGCCACCAGGTCGTTCGCGGAAGCTTTGATCTTGTCGCCGGCCGTAGGTGGTCGTCGCTTATTGTCCTGGTCGACCTGGTTCGGGAACAGCGTGTGCAAAAAGTCGTTCGAGCTCTGTCCGACCAAGTTTAGCAGATCTTTCAGTAGCTGATCTTTGTTCTTGTCAGTCATGCCCTCTACCGCGTAATTGACATCCCCAGCGTAGTGCTTAATGACGAATTGGCCTTGTCGTGGTGCAAAGTTTGGATTCCCGGACAGCGCGTTCAATCGCTGCACGAAAGTCTGATCGGCAGCTGTTGGGTCAGCGTGAGCTGTCGCGCAGGCGTCGTTGAGGGCAGCGAAAACACCTGGAGGTCGCTTCTCCTCGATCAACTCGCACACGACCTTGTTGTCAAAATACTTGATTGGCGTCCACTGGATCTGCTCCGCCGCGTATTCATCCTGCTCAGCCTTCAGTGTCAACTGGATGAAGATCTGCTGCAGCTTCTCGTTAACATAGTTGATGCACAGCTGCTCGAACGAGTTCTTCTCGAAGATCTCAAAGCCGTAGATATCAAGAATACCAATGCTCTGCGCAATCGCGCCTCTTGCTCTCAATGACTGGTTCACGCGCTGCACTATCCAGTCAAACATGTTGTTGTAGATGGCCTTGCTCAGAGCATCTCGGACGGAGGTGGCTTGTGCAATGTTCATGGGCGAGTCGTACACAGAGCCTCTTCGCATGCCGCGCTGCGTCTCGATGATGCGGATCGTCATAGCTCTGTTCACATGAGCATTGTCCACTTCAAGCAGATACGCCACGAAATCGATCACGCTCTGATCGGCCACTTCCGCATTTCCATCCTTGTCTTCTTTGAAAGAGATGTTACCAATCCAGAGAATCGCGGCCAGCATACGGAAGAGGTTGTCCTGCTCCGCCTTGGTCATACCAATGACGGTCATCGCATGGATTGTATCCTTGAAATCTGCCACGTCGTCGATGCCCTGCACATCGTAGCACTTGCTCTTGCTGGTGTATGAGTATGTGGACGGCTGTTGTACTCCGAAATTCGTCCTGTGGTCCTGGCTCGCTGCTTTGGTGAACTGGTAGAAAATGTGAAAATTTCGCTCGTCTCGAATCTGGCCGACCACTCGACTTTTCTCTAGAAGATAATTGTTGATATTCGCGCCGACCGGCTCACCCTGCGCGTTAAATTGAATCTCGAGGTACTTGCCAAATCGCGACGAGTTGTTGTTTCGCAGAGTCTTGGCGTTTCCAAAGGACTCGAGCAGTGGGTTGGTTGCCAGCACCATGTCCTTAATCTGCTGAATCGAGCTGTCCCGGCCTCCAGACACATTCGCGATATACTGCATGATGCGTTTCGCGGCCTCGGTCTTTCCTGCTCCGGACTCGCCGGAAATGATCACACACTGGTTCTCGTGATATGCCTTCATGTTATAGTATGCGCTCTCGGCGATCGCGAAGACGTGCGGTGGCATCTCCAATCGGTTCTTGCCCTGATAGCTGTGTAGGACGGTGTCGGTGTAGATTCCCAGGTCACGGAAGGGATTGACGGACACCAACACGTGTCCGATATATGTATAGATCTCGCCATTCTCGAATCGCTTCTTTAAATTGTCGTTGATGGCCTCGTTCGAGATCTTGCTGATCAGCGTAAGATCCGACACTCCCACTTCCTTCTTCTTGGTGACTTCGTAGGCTGCCTTTCGGATGTGTGGTTGACCGCCCGCGCCAGCAGCTTGCGCCGGCGCAGCATCTTTCTTGCGCCCTGCGCGTTTCGTGACACCCTACAGTGTTGTCAGCGATGCCCGCATAGCATATTCGTCGTTGGTGGCATACCATGTTGGCGGTTGTTTCTGTGCGACTATGCCCGCCCACTCTCGGGCGCTCTCCGCCTGTTTCTCTGTGCTTCTGGGGCGCAGGATTCACAGCAACTCAGAGCAATGCTCTAAGTCAGACACAACTCACGCACATTCGGGATTTTGCATGGGCAGAGCACAGTTGCGCAAAGAAGTTTGGTTTATTTCAGAATGGCTGCACTTGCGCGGCAGCGTAAGGCACAACGTCACACCCGCACACACACCGGCAAGTCGGGAGGCTGTGCGTTTGATGGCAGAGTGCACCCGTCAGGGATACACGCAAGCACTTCAGGCAGTCGAATTTCGATAATAATGGCGACTCCTTTCAGCATGTCCTGCTACATCCTCATTTCGACCGCATGGCGGCGATATAGGATATAGATTGCGGATTCGTGTGCCAGCCTTAGGCTCCAGCCTATAGCTAATTCTGTATACAAAGCCACGGCAAACTCCAGAGTAGAATGGCCATCCTATCGTATCATTATTTATTCGTATGCTTGACAATGTGATGCATTTCATACTCAGGCGTAGTTCTTAGCACAGCGCGAATACGTCAAGAGTCAAGACTCGCACTGCTTCACTACTTCCCCTCCATCTGCAGCGACAAACTATCAGCAAATCGGCACAGAGAATCTCAGATTGACGTACCATGCCTCTCCGCACCCTCGCTTCCAAAGCCGCCGCTGCTCTGGACGAAGAATTGATGTCGTCCGGTGCCTTCACAATCGACCAACTGATGGAGCTAGCCGGTCTGAGCGTAGCCCAAGCCTTGCACCTCCTCTCCCTACCCACAAAATCCCCGAGAGTCCTCATAGCATGCGGTCCAGGTAACAATGGCGGAGACGGCCTAGTCGCCGCTCGCCATCTACACCACTTCGGCTACAAACCCACCATCTACTTTCCCAAACAAGGCAAAGCAGAAATCTACGCACGTCTCGTAAAGCAACTTCAACACCTCAAAATTCCATTCGCCCAAGACTTCCATTCCGAGCTGGACAAGAGCGATTACGTTGTCGATGCCATCTTCGGCTTTTCGTTTTCTGGAGAAGTGAGAGAGCCTTTTCCTTCTGTCATCAAAGCTTTGGCGGAGACGACAGTGCCGGTATTAGCGGTTGACGCGCCGAGTAGTTGGGACATCGATCATGGTCCGCCTGATGTTGGTCCTGGCAAGGCATATATGCCTACTGCTCTGATTAGCCTTACTGCGCCGAAGCCGCTGGTGAAATGGGTCAAGGGAAGGCAGTTCGTTGGTGGGAGGTTTGTGGGAGAGGAAATTGCTGAGAAGTACGGATTTGATGTTCCGAAGTATAAGGGAAGTGATCAGGTCGTGGAGCTTGGGAAGGATGGAGCTCTTTTGTAGCACATTTGAAGACTTGATCCAGTCTTCCATTGACACGGCGAGAGAGGACACGTCATTCAGGCACTCTAAGATGAATCTGCCTGATAGGGCTTGACAAGACAGCATCTCGAGCTGTAGTTGCTACTGTCTAGCTTGGTCCTTCTTCTGGGTCCTGAGTCCTGACAATTCGCCCCATAATTGCGAGCATGGTCAGGAAGAATCAAATTCCTAGAGAAACTCGGGGCAGGGCTTCCCTTTCTGTCCACATATTGGCTGAAGACACGTGAAGAACGTGATAAGGGACGCGGAGAGGACACATCGCGTTGAGAAGACGACATCCCAATTGACGAGAACGCGAGTTGATCGTTATTCGATTTCTACTCCTTGTCCCCAACTCCGCGTCTCCTCCGCGAACCTAGGTTTCCATGCCGGATCATCTTCGCAATCTGATCTGCTTCCCGGCACGATCTGGCAAATACAGCAGTACCGAACGACTTCTACGTCACCTCAAGCTGCCGCATTGGTGTGAGCTGGGCTTCGCGTGGAATTGACTTGCCGAACCATGCTCATGTTCCCTGCCCAAGAACGAATAGAACTACACTTCCGCTTCCGTAGGTTAAACATCGTGTCGACCTTCATCCTGGTGCCAGTTCGCAAAGATAACCAATTGTAGCCATGGAAGGGAGCGATACATTCAATTGACACCTTCCTTTTGGGTTCCTGTGTCTTGCATCTCACTTGGCTGGCAGTCGCCCTGTGACGTGCCATTCCTGAGATTGATCTTGGTGGTCTGACTACAGCAGACTGAACGATTTCCGTCTCGACCACTGCTTGGGCTAGACCTCCACTCAACATCAGATCTAGGGAATACGATACGCGATACTGTACCGCGATGGACGACATCTCGCCTGATCTCATACTAGTCCGTAGCCTCTTTGGCGACCCTGAGCCTGCAAATGGTCCGTACACGCCAGCGCGCGTGCCGGCAGCCGCGAAAATAATATCGGTAAGTCATCGTATCCAGCTTCCGCATGAGAGCAATGACCAGCTCGCTCATGATGACTGCAGATGGTCTTGAACCTCATCACACTACCTGTCCTCGGAGCATGTCTGACCAGACGGCTGGAGCGAATACAGAAGTGGAATCGCATACCGCTTTCTGCATTGCTTCTACTTATCATATACCTTGACTCCTTCCTCTTCATCTTCACCACCGCGTTGATCGAGCACATCGGCATAAACAGGTCCGAAGGCCTTTGCGATGGCGCAATCCTGCTATGTCTGGTCTGCTACATGAGCACAAAAGTGCTAATCTACACTTTCTTGGTTGAGAAAGCAGTATGTTGTGCAATTCGAACATGCTGCGCCACTTACTGAGTCGTACCAGTGGATCGTAAGAGGATGTCTCAAGCGGCGCATAGAATCGCGCCTATACCTGATCAACTGCTTTGGTATGCTCCTACCATATGCAATTGCTGTGGTCCTCAACTTCGTGTGGCACGTATATTCTCTGCTGTCTCTGAGATTCGCAATGGCTGATGGGCGAACCCAGGAGGATATCATTCATAGACACGCAAGGTAGTTGCATCATCGGCATGGAGAAGCGTGCGATGATGCCTCTTATTATCTTCGAGGTTGTTGTGAACGCATATCTCAACATCCTCTTCATCATACCCTTGCGTAGTAAGTACAGAAGCGAACTGTCGTCATGAACAGTCTCACTAATCTTGCCGCAGAGATGTATAGCTATCGACATGGGAATGGCAGGATGAGAAACCTCGCTTTGCGAACCTTTGTCGGCAGCTGCGCAACATTGGCATCAAGCGTCGTGAACTTGACAGTGCTCATGGCAGTTGGTGGAGAGCCAGGATGGCTTTGCCTCATGCTCTGCAATGCGGACAGTGCGTCAGATGAGCTAAAATATATCTTCCTCCTGTCCGCTGATACCTAGTATCTACAGTCCTCCTCTGCGTCCTTATACTTCATTGGGCTACATCATTGGACACCGGCGGATACACTCCTAACAACTCAGCCTGCTCATGCTCTCGCAACTCACGAGTTGGGACAATCCTGATACCAGTAACTCCATACCCGGAGCCTGTCTTGCAGAGGCGACGGAACCCGTTCCGGGTGTTCAGTTGCGAAGAAGAATTTCCCGAGGGTTGCTGGAAAGCTCATCCTTGGGATGTCAGTAAGGATCAAGATTCAGCACCGAAGGACACGCCAGAAGCGCCAAGCAAAGTCGATGTTATCTGTATCAAGGACTCAGTCACGGAGAACATTAGTGAGGACCGAGTGGATGACGATCGAATCCAGGTAGCGTCGCGATGACTGCCTTGAGAAGAACCTCCAAGCAATCACGCATACAGGAATCGAGAGAAGCTTAGCAATGACCCGATATCGTTCTTTCTAAAAGGCCCGGCCGGTATCTCTGCGCCAGCGTCACAAACCCAGCAAGTTTCTGCTCACACGAAAGTCGCGCAATGCGTTCGATAGGCAGTGCCTCGAAACAGCTCCTGATGCCAAGACTGTGGCCACATCTGAGCAAGAAAACAATGACGGCGGAACCCGCTCTTGCAATCGATGCGGACTAGATCTTTGAATTGAACAGAGCATTGTAATGCAACCATGATGGATGAACACGGCGGGCCGAGCACCAAGCACCGAAAGCTCACAAACAGGGCGTGCGAATGCAGCACAGCTCTCCTTCCGAAGAGTACCATTGCTTGCTTCTCAGCGGGCATCTTGCTTGGGCTCTGTCGTGATTTTGGACTCCATGACGCTCGGAAACTCGGTCAGGGGCTTGGCTCTGGACCATGAGCTTGGTGAAAGCCTGCGCATTCCGGATAGGTAAAGATCTCTGCTTAGCAGACATTTGCGGCGACCCGAGAATATTACCGCTCATCTCGGGGTTTGAAAGGCTTCCGAGACGACATCGAACATGCCTCGAAGCTGAGCTGAATCGCCTGATACGATGTAGCGAATGTCTAGAGAACGCCCAATCTGAAGGTACATTTGAGCTTGTACTTGGTCTTTCATGATTTGGTGTCTCATGCATGGCATCACTTCATTGATATGTACATCTTTTATCCACGCCACATTCCTGCGGTTCATGCTCCTCAACTGGTACTGACGAGCCTTTGACGACTGCTCTGGAGAACGACGCATTCGCTGCCTCACTTGCCGTAGTAATGATCGGTCGAAATACGGTTAGTCTAAAGCATATAAGCAAGAGCAGCAATTCCAGCTGCTCCGATCAGCCAGAAGTTGATGCCAGCATTGTTGCCAGAGTTGCCGAGCGCTCCTGTGGAATATCCACGTGCATCTTCATCAGTATTTACTCGCATGCACAAGGGCTGATGAACATTGCCAGAGTCGATGATGACCATCTGGAGCTTGCCTTCTTGCTGGGTCACGAGAGTCCGATTGGAGCTGTCGAACGTGTCGCTGGTAATATGCGCAAAGCCAACACCGCTTCGAAGTGGAAATGTACCGCTGGCGGCTCGATTTGCTGTGGAGTTGCGTAGAAGGTCTGACCAATGATTGTCAGTGTACTAGTACGTTGGCTGGGTAAGAGATGTACTTACTATACGTCGAAGCTGAGTACTGATGCTCAAAACTCCATTCGCATTGATGAATTTTAGACAAGTCAAGATTTCCGCCGCGGCATCCACTCTCATCTGAGTCGGCTTTCGCGAAAGCGTCGTTGATGGCGTCCAAGCATCGGCCTCTCAAAGGCCCAGAACAGCTACCGTCGCTGGCATTGTCCTCAGTGTCCGTGTCGTAAGCATTTGTTGTGCCAGCTGGAAAGAGGCTGTCGACTACTGTAACGCAGAAGCTTTGCGGATCGAGCTGTCCAATGTGCTGTGCTACGGCGGAGGCTAGATTACCGTCGCCCCATGAAAAAGAAAACACAGTATTGAGCTGAACGGCGTTGGGGACATCGGAGTCGTCAACAGTGCCTTCTTCGATGCTCGTCTCCCAACTCCATGTCGGCGCTGGGTTATTCGTCTCCGACGGATACCAGAGATCAAATTTGACAGTCTTGCTTGCCTGATCGCTGCCATTTGAAAATCTCGAGGCCTCGCCAGAGGGGTACGGTCCTGGTCCCGTCATCAAAGTGGCATTCTGTGCGGTCGCTAAACTGGCAATGGCCGCCAGAGAAGCGATTGCTGCTCGGCTAGACATGTTTGAGATTGACGCTGGGCTGCGAGCTGTAAGCTGCAAAAAAAGTCGAAGAGCTAGCGCCGCGCCTCAATGGCGAGGCACGCGACTTATGAAGACGCGGATCATACGGAGCTTTCTTGCATTTCTTTCGTTACAGTCGATGCAGGTGAAGCTTACATGTCACGGACTTCCCGGCGTCATCCGCCAAGACTAGATCTCAATTGGTGCTCGAGACCGACCGAACGATGGCCGTTGGACCTATGGCATGATAGCACCACTTTTGCATAACAAATGCCTCAGCACATCGCCGTTGCAGATAACTTGGTTTGCAAAAGACGGCGCCAAAAGCAGCAGGTTATCTTGCTTTGACGCCCAGGCATTCACCAGTGAAGCGTTCCGCGGTCTCAAGATAGGTGTCTTGGCACAGAGACAGCAATGGTATAGCCCGAGTGTTGTTTCTTGCCACTACCTTAGGCCCGCGGAGTGCATCTTTGCTTCTTCCCAGAGCGCTCGAATTGCCTCATTGATTCTAGATGCTTTGCAGACTCTCCATAAGCCCGCGTTCATTGGCCTTACTCGCGAGTTCTGACGCCGAGTCGTCGCCATCAATATGCGGTGCCATGATCTGTACGTTGTGAGCCATTTTGGTTCTGCTGGTTCGGTGCTGAAAGGTCTGCCGAGTACTCATGGGCCGCTGCTGACACGATCCTTCTCCGCGAGATCCGACACAAGGAGGAGACGAAAGTATGCGGATCGTTCAGGTTGTTGCCGTGCTCACGCGCTTTGAGCCTTCATACAATCACTTAATGAATTTCTGACGTCGCCAGGCCTCTTCTCAAGCCGAAAGAGAGCAATGTCGACCGCCAAGGAGGTGATGTTCGGAGGCCTTCGCCAAGACGGCAGCGAATGCAGCACGTGACGTGATGGCTAGCTTTGAGCAGGCCGAGATTCGGCCGCTGCTCAGCTATTCCAATGCCGTGAGATCACCACGCCCTTCGCTTCTGTAACTACAACCTGCGCCTGTCGTTGGTTCTCAAAGAAGCTTTCGAGCCATAAGAGATAGCCATAAGCGCGTTGGAGTGCTTCTCTGGACCGGAAATAGAGATCAATCTGGTCAAGCACAATCTTCAATAATTACTCCTGCTGAAGAACGAGTGGGATCGATTGGGACTGCTTTGCCTTTCGAATAGTCGGGACGGGCATCGTGGTGGCCACATAATTGACAGTATGGCCGACTCTGCGACCGCCATGACTAATGGCGAAGAGCAATGGTCGATTCAACAGCTTCGGCCTCTTCCACCCGGATACAGGAAACATCACATTGTGTTTCTTGAAGCAGTCCACCTACCTTTGGCAACTATGCCGTTCGACTACACGATGGATGAATACCAGAAGACCGGTCCGGACGACATCAAGGAGAGGATCAAGCCAGCTACAATTGTCATCTCGAATGTGGTCGATGTGAAGCCATCAGATATGGACTCTGCGCCCCATGTTCAGCTGCTCGCGGTGCTTGCGACAGGCATGGGCTGGGTTGACAAGGAATATTGCGCCAAACGGGGCATCAGTGTTATTAATGCACCCGGTGCAAACATTGATGCAGTATCAGAGCATTTCCTAGCCCTGTACTTTGCAAGCCGCAAGAGAGTCGGAGTTATTGATCGGAATGTCAAGACCAGCGATGAGTGGATCCAGACCAACAGTCTTACCAAGAAAGTCTGGCCTTCTGGGCCGCCGCTTGGCTGCAAGCAGGAAACTCTTGGCATCATTGGCTACGGTGCTCTGGGCAAGCGAATTGAGAAGTTGGCCAACGCACTTGGATTCAGAGAGGTCCTAATCGCTGAGCGGAGAGGTGCTGCTACCACCAGATGGAACCGAGTCACTTTCGAGCACGTCCTCAAAGAAAGTAGCACTATAGTACTCGTATGCCCTCGTGATCCGGACACAATCGACCTGATTGGTAAAGCTGAACTTGAGATGATGCGACAGGATGTACTATTGGTGAACATGGCGAGAGGTGGTATCGTCAACGAAGCTGCTTTAGCCACAGCTCTTCGTGAAGGCAGAATTTTTGGTGCAGCCACAGATGTTCTTGATTCAGAGCCTGGCGGCCCTGGAACTACCCCCCTCTTACCAGACCTCAGCAAGGGCGAAGAAGAAGTACCGAACCTGCTCGTAACTAGCCACGTTGCATGGTTCTCGGGTAGCACTATACAGACGCTGCAGTCCATAAATCGAAGAGGCATGACGGCTTTCGTCGAAGGCAGGATGTATGATCCAGAAGTGAGGGACTGCGTCGTGGTCCACGATGGTAGGATCTGGAAGACATCATGAAAAACAGAAGTATCGCCTGGCATTGGGCGCAAGAGGTGTGCCTGCCAGCCTGCGTATTGCGAGATGAGTCATGCGGTACGTGGTCTGGGTACTTTGATCGTCATTCATAAAACTATGTTCCCTCAAAAGAGCAATGGTGCGGCCAGACTTTGTCTAATTTCTCCGGCCCTACCACGATGAGCATTCAACAAGGAGCTCCGCAAGAGGTCGTTAGTGAACTTCTGCCAAGCCTAAGAAGGTCTCCCGATGACCCAAGACCAGTAGTCGTAATGACTTGTGGCATAGTAGGTATACTATCTTCACACCACTCATTATGTAGAAGGATCTTGACCTATACATGAGTAGGTTCCGGCAAGACCTTACTCGCCAAAGAGCTTCTGCAATAGAACCCTAGCATGAAATGTTTGTCCATCGACGAGATTGTGGCATCACGGCGCGGCATCTGGAACATCGACTACGACCCAGACAAGTATAGTGAATACTAGAACGAAGCAGACGTTATCTTCCGACAGTCTCTCGAAAATCTACTCGTCGATGGCAAGTTCGATGTGAGTCTAGACCGATCTTTCTATACTTAGGAAGACCGAGACGCATTCAAACAGATCGTGGAGCAGAATGGCGGTAGATGGGTGCTAGTACATCTAAAAGTGCCTCGCGAAGTACTCTAGGAAAGAATACAATGAAGGAGAGAGGTTGAGATCAATGCTAATTCAGCTTTAGAGATATCGACAGAACTTTTCGAGATGTATATCAAAGGCTTCGAGCACCCTGGTAGTGAAGGGGAGATTGTGGTTGGATTTACAGTCTAGAAATTACGACACCACCTTTTCAATCCTCGTGTTCTGTTTTTCCTTGCTTCAGACTTCGTGGGAGGGATCTTTTATTCCCAAAAGGCGTATACCCGGCACTCGACACTTTGCCGGCATTCTTCATCCTCGGTTCCTGGCATTTTCGGACTCACATGCAGACAGAACTCTGCAATATCCTTGTTATGCTCCGCAGCAGAGTCTGCAAACTTGATGATCAGGACCTCATCCGGCTTCTGCTCTGGAACCCAATACCATCGATGCTGCTCAGGATGCTCAGGCGGCACTGCAGTCAAGGCCTCGATGATATAGTCGCCTGAGGCATTAACCTCGCTTGGGATTCGGTTCTCAGTCTTTTGGATATCTTTGCTTTTATCGACAGAACGCCAGTCCAGAACAGCGATTGGATCACGCTTGACAGTCTTGAGTGGACGCCAAACACTGTAGCTGGCGTAACGTGGCACTTTGACATCGTGACCTGCAGCTTTGAGTCCTTCCGCCTCGATGATATGCTGTGCTGCTGCGGTGATGTCTCGTCGAGCATAGCGGAAGGTACGTCGAAAGCCTTCCAGTGTCATATCGACGTGTGCTTGTCGAGCTGGTTCGTTTGGACCTTTGCCCTCTCGGCCGGTGACTGAGGAGGACCAAATTTTAGCTAAGCGTGTTGACGTATGCCAATGGATGCATCATACCTAGAAGTCGATCTTTTGGAAGCTTCGCTATCGCTTGGTCCATGGCTCCTCCTCTAGCCGGAACGAAAGATAGGTCCGCTTGGTTCGTGGCAAGATCCCTCCGAAACGCAACGTTATGAGCAATACCGCGCTTCGCTCCTGTGAGTTTCAAAATCAGATCTATGCATTCTGGAGCATAGACGTCTTCGCAGTTAGTCCCTTCAAAAAACTCGTCGCTAGAGAGGGCTGAGGTATGATTGATATACGTGAAGGATTGAACATCGAGGCCTTCATTTCCCTTTGCGACGTCGTCTGAAGTCCAGAAATTATGCAAAACCAAGGTCTCCTCCTTGATCCGCCTCGGTGCTGGCGGTGCATATATGGCACGGTCTTCCGCCTTCGTGGAAAGGTCGGCTTCGACATAGCGAAACACCCCGAAGATTTGATCGATGGAACCCATGGAGAAGTGGAATGGGAGAAAAAAGCTCACAGTGGAGGTCTTACTATCGTACGTACTCGTACAAGCGAAGGGGGAGCGGTATTCTAACTTTCAACCAAGATTGACCTGACTAATAGCGAGGCCACATCCTAGTCTTCGAAGCACAAGATCGTGGGGAGGGGAGCTCGGAACGATTGATGTATAAGTACATCTTCATCCGGCAGCCCCCGATGAATACTGATGTTCACCTGCGTGCTGGAATTTCTGGCTGTTCATACGCGCGTGGTGCGCCTATGACCTCCTCCTGCACACTATTTCCAGTTTTGTACTTGCTCTATTGGTGCCTTGCAAAAGGGCCCGGACTGAATTTCAGCGGGGATTCGGGACTACGTACACACACACCAACCATTAGATACAACACGATATACTATCGAATGCACCATTATTAAGGTCGCAAATACTCTTACTATATGTTATCTTACTTTCTACATCTTTCTATACATATCTAGTACCTATAGTAGTATTGTTCGTAGTATACCTACCCAATTCCCGTATTTTTAGTACCTAGCTAGAATTCTCGGCTTTGTATACCCAATCTACTAAACATGGCTCCGCTTACTCTACAAGACGATAACCTTATTTAATAGGTACTAGATAGCGATTAGACAAGTAAAGATATCGTATAGTTATTGCTTAATAACGGCTATAGATCTCGGATAACTATATAGGCTCGAATAACTAGGTAGAATAGGACTACTACTATATTTCTAGCTAGAGGTAGTAGACCGTATATAATAACGCTAGCAATACGAGACGATCTACTAGACTTCTTAACGATAAGAAGTATATATTAGCTCGAAGAATTATAGATAATATTGCTAGAAAACTATTAAGAATAGGTCTCTTAATCTACGATTAGTCGCTATCTTAGTAGTAGCGACTTTACTTATAAATAGTTGTCTCGTACGGCTTCGCAAAGAGACCCTATAGCAAGGGTACTATTTAAGGCTAAACTATAGTTATTCGTAGTATATTAAATCGTCTATCTTAACGAGTCTTATGCCTTAGATAAGATAGCTTTACGTAGAAGAGGTTAGTCTCCGAAGGGCATACTAGTACGAGATGTTTAGTATCTATATTACTCGTAACGATATACTATTCTTCCGGTATATATAATAAACGGCTATCTTCTAGAGCTATTAATCTAGTAAGGTAGTGTTAATAGTAAAGACTTTATAGTATTCGTACGCTATCGAGTATTACTACGCTATATACCGTATCCGGGTCTACGATTAGTTATATTGCTAGACAACTATAGTACTTATTTAAGAGCCCTTCTTAAGGACATATACTTAGCTATAGGCGTCTATCTACTATTCCTTCTACCCTATTTACCTAACTATAATGCTATAGAGCTAAGCTTTAAACACCTAAAGTATTGGATTAAGAAGCACTAGTAGACAATGCCTAAGTATAGATTACCTTACTAGTAGGTAGACTTCTAGGCATACCTAGAACTAGCATATGAACGTTAGGGCGATAATATTGATTACTTAGCGTAGTTCAAACACTACAAAGTGCTTAAGAAGCCGTATAAATACGGTCTAGTTAGTCTAGTAATACTAGTAGAGATATAGAATAATGCGTAGTAATAGCGGTATATATCGAATTTCGGCTCTATTCTATATAGGAGCGCTAAGACCTTCTATACTATAGTAAATCAATACTATATTGCTCTTCCGAAGAACTTCTAATAGTTGTTAGTTACGTCGTTACTACGAGAAGTTATTTAATCGTCTCTTAGCATTACCTCCGAGAGGCCGCAATCTCTAAGCTTAGTATATCGGAGCAAGCTTTAGAATGTCCGACATTTAGCTAAATACGATATACTACTATAATAATACCGTATTATTAATATTTTAAATATCGGAAGTTCGAGATTAGGTACGGCGCTCGTATATAAAAAAACAACGACGTTAATCGGGTATATAGTTATAGTACAATCTATAGTTAAAGAAAATTAGTATTATTAGCTAAGCTTGAAAGCTACGGAGAAAGCGGAGGTACGACTTAGAGCGATAAACGTAAAGTTAAGTATACGGCTTTTAAAGATTCAATACCTATCTAACGCTAGAACTTAACTATACTATAACTAAATTAATTTATTTAAAGTGCGCGATCTATCTATAGTATTGTGCCTTATACCTCCGATTTATAGAACAAAAATCGATTAGGTAGTTGTAGTATTCTATATAGCTAGGGTTAGCAAATCTACTAAGTTAGTATATCGGCTTTATATACCTTAATTCTATCTACTTTAGCGTATTATAGCATAGTCTATAACTAACTCTCGAAGCGCCGTTCTTATACCAAACGTAGGCACGTCTTTAATTAGCCTATTCTTATTCTCTTAGCGTCTTATTTATCGTAGGTTCTAGGCATTATCTATAATAGCTTTAGTAATAGTGTCCTATCTATCTTTCTATATAGGATACCGTTAGAAGAACTAGGCCAAGTAGAGAGGTGTCTCTACGTAGTTACTCAATATAGTACTAATATCCGGTAGTACTAGCGAGCTACGCTATTGCGGTATAGGTTACTATTACTATTACTACTAAGGTTAAAGAGCGCTTAGTATAGTAGGGTTTGCTATTATTATCTATAGTAAGAGAGGGTTCAACTACTACTATTATTGTACCTACTATTGCTATTACTATAGTAGTACTATAAATAGTATAGAAGTGTCGCTATTACTACTATTTACCGGTTACTAGCGCTTAGTAGTAAGTACGCTAATAAGACTATCGATAGTCGACTATTGCTAAGCGCTCTTATTCTTAGTAGAAGCGGCCTACTTTAACTAAATATGCTTATCGTAAGAGGCCATTATCTTGTTAGTAATCTCTATAGGTATATAATATAGCAAGGCCTTATTAATCCGTACTATATTAGAGTATTCTTTAGCCTATATATCTATTACACTATAGTAGATACCGCGTCGTACGTAGTAGCTAATTCTACGGCCTAACTTCTTATTATTATACTATAGATCGTTATAGTTAAACTACTTGAGAATAGTAGCGAATACGTCGTTATCTTTACGGCTCTCTTCCTTCGTCTTATTATTAGTATTCTTCTAGCTATTCTTGACTTAAGAAGTAGGTATAGGTAGCTCTACTAGATTACTATCTATCTTAACAAACTAATTACTTTCTAGTAGCGTTGTCGGCCTATTCTTGTTACTAATACGCTTGTAACTCTTAAGGACCTTAATTACGTAGTAAATGCCAAAGTTATAGTAGTAGTATAAGAACTTGGCTACGTCGCGATAATAGTCGTCCTCTTCGATAATTATACTAAGGACCTTCGAGCGCTTTGGTATAGAAGGCCGTAAGTAATAGATAGTAAAGATACGGTCTAGTAGTTATTATAAGCCTAGTTCTTTAAGGAACACGTACGAAGCTACTCTATCTTTAATCTTCTATAATAACTATACGAATTTGTTATCTATAGGTCTCGAGAATACTAGATTAATATCTTTATCTTCTAGTACTTTATTAATTGTTATAATATTGTACTATTTGCCCTCTAGTCGATACTAAACGATCTAGGTTAGGTCTACGCTAAAGGGCTTCTTATTACTTCGTAGCTTCGGCGTTAGTTAGGGTATCGGTCGTTGTATAGGCGTACGCGAAGTTAGCTAGCATTGCGAGCTTGCTTCTAACTACGATTTCTTAATAACGCTATTAAATAAAGATATAGTCTAAACGGGAGGTTAATTAGATAGGTCGGCGCGATTATTCTACCGTTTAGATAATGTTCTATAGGCCTTGTTTCGTAGTATTATACCCTCTATCGATTTGCGCTTTCGTATAGAAGCTAGCTTTACGCCTATAGCTAATACCTCCGAGATTTCCGGCTCTTTCTCAATACTCTATCGTATACTATACTAACGGCTCTTAGCGGGTATACTAGTTCCTCGAATAGGCGCTTTTAGTAAGGGCTTTAGTAGGTTTACTAGCTTCGGCGGAACTATCTTCCCTCGAGTAGTAGGCTTCCTAATAGTAGTAGGAGAAGTTGTCTAAGAAGCCTTCTCTAGATCGTTAGGCATAGTTTCTACCGCTCCCTTCGACCGTATATATATTATTATTATATCTTCTTTACTAGACTCTTCGCCTAGTAGTCTATTTTCCTTATCGTCGTCGTTATTATATAAAGAACGAAGAAATTAGCTAAAACGTACGCCTTCGTCTTATATAGATAGGTTATCGAATACCTCTATAGTATATAGACTATAGACTTCTTATCTATATACTTGTTTATCGAATAGAATAGTATTAGGTAGTTACTAAGTGTATTGCTATAGAAACTCGTATTCAAAGTCGCGTAGTTGCGTAAAATCGGGCGGTTTAGGAAGCTAAGAAGACTTAATAGGTAGACTACTAGGTAGATTATTAGATTCTATAGTAATATCGTCTCTACTATTAGACTAAGTCTTAAGGATAATATTATAATGCATTCTACGCAAAAAACGCGTGTCTAAACATATAATAATGATGTTGTTGTGTAGAGTTCTATGTGGGTACGTAGTCCCGGAATCCTAGTGGAATTTCAGTCCGGACCCTTTTGCAAGCTAGAATATTCGGGACCTCGTTACCCTGTCCAGCGAGCCGCATCGCGCGATCAACCTACGTCATATTGTAATGCTTTCGCACCCTTGTGCCGACTTCAGGACGAGCTCGATGGATTGCGTCCGCTCTGCGAGTTGAAGGTCGACTTGATACATCTTTGGCCTCATCAGCGATACGTAGGCTGACTTCAGGATGAGATGCAAGGCATCGACGGTAAGAGGTCGGACATCCAAACCTGATCGATGATGGTCGGAGTGGGGAGAGGTGGTGACAGCGATCGCTGCATAGATCTCATAAGGCATATCGGAATAAGCTGGCGGTATAAAGGTGTGCTTGGAAGATTGGATGTGAAGGAAGATGAGCAAGGCCGAAGTCTAGACTGCGCTCCGTGCCAAGCTTTCACGGTTCTAGAACTATGTAGCCGTAGTTGACCTTCTGCATCTCTCTAGACTCTCACTGCCGCGCATAAAGGCTAGCCCTCGTATGGTCGCTGATTTCAGCATCGGCTCCCAAGTACTCCAGAAACATATGCCAATTCGCCAGACGCGCGCTCAGCAGGACCACGGGAAATGGGAACACAAGCGCCATGATGGCCATCTTACACCAAGCTTAGAAGCACCTCATCGTATAGGGGCCTTTGAAAGGGCCCAAAACAATACCGCTTCGTGCATGGATCTTCCATCGACCTTAAGAGCTAGGGACGCAACGGAGCGCACAAGATGTCTCGCTTGGAGTGCAGGAGGTATAGGTTGGTCGTGCTATGAACACTGTCGGGCCTCGCACCTGCACGGGTGAGGTCAGGCTGTTTTCCTGCCCGCGCCATTGGAAGAGAGTGCACCTTGGCAGTGCTCGGGCAACCTTTCACACCGGCTCGTGGTTTCACGTGGATGCAGTTAATCTTATCCCATCAACATCAAGTGTCATGCCCATACGGTGAAGCCGCGCATTGTACTTGTGAAGGCAGGTGTATGCCTTCGTGATGGCTTCCTTCTGCGATCATCCGTGCAGTGTTCCCAGTGTCATCTCACTCTTCTTATCGTCAGCAAAAGGAGCTCGCCAGCATAATATGTTGTGCGAAAAACCATCAATGCTTTTCGACAAGCTCTGACTGTGCATCGCTGAAGACAGCTGCAGATGGAATGGCACGGCTGAGAACTCTCGGGATGCTTACTTTAGAGCCGCTCAGGCCTGGAATGTATCGAGACAACAATCCACCCATCCGCAGATGGCCTGACATCAGATTACTCGGTCGATGGCCACGACTACCGAGCTGACTTCGATTGGATCCTTGAGCAAGGCTTCAATCGGGTCATTGCTGACACGCCTGATGGGTAGCATGTTCGCCTCGAGAAGCAAGGACTGCGGAACATTGCGCATCTATTGCAGGACGACAAGGCGTCTGCTCAGCAGCCTTTGGCCAGTGGATGGTATGGACGACATGCTAAACCATGGCACCCAGGTCCTAGCTGAAGCGACCCACGAGTATTGTCGTTATACTATGTTTTGCGCTCGTGAATGTGCAGATGTTTCGAGAACATGGTTTGGGAAGGCTTGAAATTGGCGTTCTAGGAGGCGTGAGCTCTCTTGTGTTCGAGGAAGGAGCTATTCGGTCCTTCGCTTATCTTGTATTGTGTGGTTGTGGCAGAGCTGCAAGCGAAGTAACACACCAAGTGAACGACTTCATATATGTATCTCAAAGCTAGAGATATCCTCTTGATCTTCATCAGCATCGTCTCGACCCCTCCCAGACAAGGATAAACTACCAATCGTGCTTCGAAGCACATCATGGGATTTCGATGGTCATCTCAGGCATGACGCTCGCATTCGTTCACGCCTCGCCGAGAGGTTTATCTCTTCGCGAAGCGCAATCATCAGATCCTCCCTATCCTGCACCAGATTGTGGCAACTCGCAGATTGCTTGCTGCAATTCTGGTGGTCTGGCCGACGGCGTGCTTGTCTATCAGGTGTGTCTCATCACTTAACAAAGAGGCGTGCAGATGCTTACCTTTGATTGAATGACCCAGTGTGGAGTTTACGACGCCTCCAGCGATCAGTCCATCTGCCGAGATAAGAGTAAGGTTTGGTGTTGCGGCTTCTTTGTTCCAAATGCAAGTGTGCAAAATCGATCACCTGTCCTAGATTGAAGCTGGGTATCTTTTCCGTCTAGTTTGGGACTCTATTGTGTTCCAGGCCTTCGAGACCTGCATAAAGTGAGTGACGAAACATTACAAATTCTGGTAGTAGGTCAGACCAGCGCGGCACTCTCTGTCGTTTCATCAAAGTCTGCTTCCAACTCCCGTTATCGACTTCTCCTAGGAGTGACGAGAAACATCACTTCTTCCACTCACGAGTCATCGAAGAGGCTCGCCACATTTTCAAAGCTTGCTGTGCCCCCTTCGACGGATAAATCGACCGACCTATTGCCGTACTTCGTGAACAATACGATGGTACCTTCGACCTCCAACGAACCATATTCCACTTTCACCGTTCTTTTCGCAGCGTCCGTCTGCACATTGATCATGACTTCGGTGTTGCTGCCGGTGTAGTAGCTGAATTGCTTGGCCTCCACTTTTGGCGATGGGTAGATCTCGATGGTCAGGAAAGGCATCCAGTCTTTCGTCCATTTGTTGTTGCCTTGGAAGATATCACCTTTGACGATGATGGCGCCCTCTAACACATACGCTGGTACAGTTTTCGTGTCCACAGAGACATTCTTAGTCGTGCTAGCTTCATAAACTTCTTGTTTTCGGAAATATTCAAGGTACCTGCGTCCTGCGTTCGGGAAGTAGATTGATCGCTCGCCACCAGCAGTGACGATTGGCGCGATGTATAGGTCATCCCCGAAGAAGTACGCGTCCTTGATCTCGAAAGCTTTAGGATCGCCCTGTGCTTCCAGGAAAGCGGCTCGCATTACCGGAATGCCAGTCTTGTGTGCTTGGTATGTATATCTGTTGCCAAGAGATTAGCAAGCAAGCTAGTGTCACATCACTCTCGGGAGACTCACGATTTGATAGTCGGCATCAGCTCGTGGTGCACGTCAGTCGTCTGCTTTAGTATCTGTACAAGATCGTTGCTGTACGGTGGATACCATGGTGTATGATTCGTGCCGATCATAATTTCATACACGGGAGAGAAAGCACTGAACCACATCCATCTTGCCCATACTTCCTCGCTGGGTTGATCTGGTAGGCGAATGTACCCTCCCGTATCGCTGCCCCATTGAGAGAATCCGATGAGGCCCGATCTAATTCCGCTAGCCACAGTATACGCAAGGCCGGTAAAGTTCGCCCAGCTGTCGCCATTCCAGACCGCTGTGGTTGACCGAGATCTGTCGACCACGCTGCGAGCGAAATTGTAGAAAACTTCTTCTCCCCATTTCTCTATCATCGTCTCGTAGCATAATTGCTCAAAAAGAGCCATCTGGATATTCTGCTCGTACACTAGAATTCGTCAGCACTATTAAGACATAATTGGTAGCTGTGCTAGCATACCTGGCATTTCTTCTTCCTCTCCTCGGTCGATTTTGTAACCTTTGACGCCAACTGAAGGGAAGTACTCCAGACCTTTCTTGAAATATTCGTACGCCTCAGGAATACTGAGGTTGAGCGCAGGACCACGGAAGAAGATTGGATCTATTCCAGAGAACAGCCAGTCATTCTCGTCGCTAGCGTTGAAGAGTTCGGTCTGGTAGAAAGCACGATTCGCCACCCAGACCTGGAAATCAAAGCCCCAGGAGGACAAATTAGCAATGAAATCCCGAGGGTACGGGTAGAAGACAGGATCGAAGTCGAAATTGCCGAAGCTGTAGTTCCCAGTGCCGTAAGGTCGATCTGCGAACATCGCTGTGGCATGGATTCTGTTGTCGTACAAATGATTCACGACATCGTAGTAGTTCTCTTCCGCATTAGTCACTCCTTCATGAAAGTCCTGCTCGAAATTATCACTCCAGAAAGTCGGGCCAAAACTCGAATCAGGCGGCATGCCAATCGTATTACTTATCGTCGCGTAGTCTTTCAAGATACCTTTGAGGCTTTGATCAACCTTATGATCAGACTGAATGATGTAGTACACCAGACTACTGGTGTTGAATATGAATTGTGCATGGCCCGATACGCTGAAGTTGAAAGAACCCATGGCCAGAGTGTCGGCGTAGACAGCCCATCCTCCATCAGAGAAGAAGAATGGCGCTCGAGCGTTCGCCCAGTTGACGCCCTCGGCATAGCCAACGCCTTTGAAGTCGAATGAGACCCCAGCGTTGTCTAAATTAGCGTCGAAAGGATACTCCCAAACACCAAAGAATTTTTCAGACTCATTGGCTGTGAAATGCGCGCCCACAAAGTCGTAAGTCGTGTTCACGCAGACTTTGGTGATCCTCTCATTGATGTCCGTGATGTCGACTGTGCCGCGTCCGCCACTGAGCTCGCCATTGTCTGAGATCGAGGCAGGCTTGACGGATGTGTTTTGTTTGCCCACCAAGATTTGCCAGTCTGGCTCTGTGTGATGATTGCCTGGAAATGCGCGGGAGTGAAGAGCAGAGGTAGAGGCTGCTAGGAGGAAGGCAATAGCAAATTTCAGAAACGCCATGACTCAAGGAGACTCGAAAGCAGCATTCGAAATGAAAGGTCACCCAAAGCACTTGTGACATTTCTTCCTTATATCTGGACATGCCCCACGATCACGCACATCGCCCTGCAGTGCAGCAGTACCGAACGCCATTCGTTGACACCCTCGTAGGGCACGACCAAGTGCGCATAGCTAGTGGACCTGTGCTCCGTCTCCGCGTATTTTGTGCATGTCGTGATTGCACAAGGGAGCGGGGAGTGTTGTTAGCGGTTGAAGAAGTGCAGTAGCATGGCTACGGAGATGTAGTCGAGCACCGGTAGATATGCGGTGGTTAGTTGGAAGTAAGGCTCGATCATACCTACGGCTACAGTGGCTTTTCCGCCTGAAATAGTTCTACATTAGGTTCCGGCCGGCTAATTTCCTTTCTCCTCTCTTCGATACAACATCGCCGTCGACGCGCACAAGGCCAAAATGGCAGGACTCATTGACACAGAAGCAGACGTGTCTAGCGGAATATGGAACCAAGATGCTTCTCGTGGCCGCCGTCGCGCTCCTGCTCGCTATGGATAAGGTCCTGGCCAAGATAGATCGCAAAGCGGTTGTTGAGAGATTCAATCCAAAACGAGCATTTTCCGACAACACGACGCCTCTCCAGGTCGGCAATGGAGACTTTGCATTTGGGGCAGATATCACTGGGCTGCAAACGTTTGTGCCGTACAACACTCTGACGACCTGGTGTTGGCACAACTCTTCCTTGCCAACCACGCCAAACCAGACTCAACCATCCGACTACACAGGCCTCGACCTGTGGACGCATGGCAGGCTCGTGAACTATGATCAGCCCAATCCTACGGAGGCAGACATCACTCAATGGATGATTGCCAACCCGCACAGAGTCAATGTCGGTCGCCTGGGACTCTGGTTTAGCGACATTGGCGTGAATGAGACCGATCTAGAGGACAAAAGCCAGGTGTTGCATTTGTATAATGGCACCATATGCTCATCGTTCACATGGAATGGACACGAGGTCCATCTCAAGACTGTGGCTGATCCTGCTTCGTCGACAGTGGCGATAAGCATTGACTCGGAATTGCTCAAAGACGCATCGATTGGAATCTTTCTCGACTTTCCTTACGCTACTGACAAGACCAAATTTGAGGCTCCGTTTGTCGGTATACTCAATGCTACAGCGAGTCACACCACCAATATAGTCCAGGAAAGCCTGCAGGAAGCTCGCGTGAAGCACACTATGGATGCAACCACATACTATACGACTGTTCGGTGGAACCAGCAAGCTGCCTCATTTTCACGAGAAACTCTACACAATCACAAATACATTCTCAAACCTCGGGACGCGGACTCTTTGCATTTCACGGTCTCCTGGCATCCCGCCTATGATGGCGCAAACTCCGATGCTTCGTTCGACTCTATCGGGTCAGAAAGCACCACAGCTTGGACAGACTTCTGGGAGAAGGGTGCTTTTATTGACTTGACATCCTCCAAGAACGCAACTGCGATGGAATTGCAGCGCCGCATCATCCAGTCACTGTACAATCTAGCTGTAAACAACGCAGGCTCTGACCCGCCTCAGGAGTCCGGGTTAGTCAACAATGGCTGGTATGGGAAGTTCCACGCCGAGATGTTTGCCTGGAATGTAGGACATTGGGCTCGCTGGGATAAGTGGAATCTTTTTCGTCGCTCGATGCCTGGTATTTACGACCGCTTTCTGCCGACGAGCATTGAGAGAGCTCGAAAGGCTGGCTACAAAGGTGCGAAATGGGGCAAGATGTGTGATCCTTCGGGTCGCAGTGCGCCAGGAGACTTCAATAGCCTGCTCATCTGGCAACAGCCACACCCAATGCACCTCGCCGAATATGAATGGCGAGCGTTCCCGCTCGATGACACTTTGGCGAAATGGGATAACATCTTGACAGAGACAGCCGACTATCTCTCGGACTTTGCTTACTGGAACGAGACCACTGAAGTCTACGACCTTGGGCCACCAATTTATCCCGTCAGTGAGAACACGATCTCCAACGAGACTCGGAATGCAGCGTTTGAACTGGCATACTGGCGTTTCGCGCTTGATATTGCGCTCAAGTGGCAGGCGAGGCAAGGTAAACAAGCTCCGAAGAAATGGCGGCATGTGATGAATCACCTCGCACCACTACCGCAAGAGGATGGAGTGTACGTGATTTGTGAAGGCATACCTGACATGTGGCACAACACCAGCTATACGGAAGATCACCAAAGCATGCTGATGCTTTATGGCTGGCTTCCACCCGGCGCTGACTTCAACATGTCCGTCATGCAGGCGACCATTGACAAGGTGTATGAGACTTGGAACTTTACGTATTCGTACGGATGGGACTTTCCCATGTTGGCCATGAACGCCGCCAGAATGGGCGACGTAGAGAAAGCAGTCGACTTTCTAGTCGATCCTGGATTCCAATTCGATGATGCCGGGTATCATACAGGTGGACCACGAGTGCCGACCCCGTATATGCCAGGCGCTTCAAGTCTACTCTGGACTATTGCGATGATGGCTGGAGGATGGCAGTATAACCCAGGGCCACGCTTTCCTGAGGAGTGGAAAGTCGAGGCCGAGGGGTTCCAACCGGCGATTTGAACGAGGATAGAGCGAAGCTGCACGTTTCATTGTACTTTGACATACTACCTGTCGCGAGCTTATCTTGTCTGCTGAGCCCTCGGTATATGATAGAAGCTCGGTGAGAGATGACCCGTGTTCCCACAAAGAGGAAGCCGCAAGCTGCTCGGCGGCCTCCTCTCCTTGCAGGCTTGCTCCGATACGGATCTTCCATTTCTCAGCCTGACCCAAATGATCTCCAAAGCCATCTTTTCAACGCAACGTCCTCCCGGTCACATGCTCGGATTACCCTTTCGCTCATGTTGCTTCTGAGTCCATCCATGCCCTTGTCGTGACCGCAGTCGTGACTCCAGACGAATCTGAGACGATTATTGTAATGAGTCGGCCAGAATGTCGGCAAGTCTTGTCGGGGGCTGAGAAAGGCTGCGGGAAGTGGAGGGGCAGGGGCAGGGGCAGGGGCATGTGGAGAGAGACTTAGATGGCAGATATGATGGCTGGCAGATGGGGATGGCTGATGGCCACCATGTGAACTCCCTCTATCATACCCTCGGGACACTTTGCCCACGTCGGACGTCGGAGCGTGCCAGACGTGACCATTCCTATCCTGGTGGTGCATGCCTTGCCCACTCCTACATGCGCCGCCTTCTGCATGCCTCTACTCTAGTTGACAGCGCCAGCGGCGGCATCGTAGTTGCGCAAGCCATTCCTTGAAGCAGCGCTTGCCTGGAGGAAGCGCATACATATACGTCTATCGCAGCGTGCCTGAGCCAGAGGTTACCACATACGTGCGAAGCATTAGTAGCTCGTTAGTACCTACCACTTGATATCCCACCTCCACCACCGCTATGCACCACGTCCACTCCTCGAATGACCTCCCTAACACCTTCATGCCAGCTCCCACTCGCGCCGACTCGCCCTTCAGTCCGCACGCTGAGTGCCTGAACGCATCCAGCATGCAGGGCAACATCCTCGACGACATCTCCCACCGCCGATACAACCCCCTCCGAGGGTCGTGGGTATTAGTATCACCGCATCGAACGAAGCGGCCATGGCAAGGGCAGCAGGAAGAGCCTAGCAAGAACGTCCTGCCACAATACGATCCCTCAGTATGTATGAGCATGTGAGTCTTGGCGGGCCTGCAGGAGGGCTGATAGTCCCTCAGTGCTATCTGTGTCCTCGGAACAAACGTGCCCAAGGCGATACCAACCCCGATTATGAGAGGACTTTCGTCTTCGTCAACGACTATTCGGCCGTCAAGGAAGAGCAAGCAGGATATCACCCACCGAAGGAGAGTGGCAGTATGTAAGATGTGGACATACAAGACCTCAGGCCCAGCTAACCTGCTCGGATAGCACTTGCTTCAAGATTGTTACGAGCAGAAAGCACACAGGGGAAATGCTACGTGATAACTTTCTCACCTGCACACAATCTCACGCTGGCTGATATGCCACCTCAAGATATCTTGCCAGTGATTGATACCTGGACCAAAATTTATACATCACATCTCGACCCCCATTCACCCCTCGCCAAAGCAGCCAATTTCAACGCATTACCAAACGGCACTTCAATTGAAGTACCAAAGGACCAGTATCGATACATGCAAATTTTTGAGAACAAGGGCGCTGCCATGGGATGCTCGAATCCTCATCCACACGGTCAGGTATGGACGACAACTTCCTTGCCCGAAGAGCCAAGCCTAGAACTCCAGAATCTGAAGCAATATCGAAAAGACCAGAATGGATCGCATCTTCTCGTGGACTATGCTAAGCTAGAAAGCGAAACTGGTGAGCGAACTGTTTTTGAAAACGAGAGCTTTTGGGCAGGTTGTCCTTGGTGGGCAACGTGGCCGTTTGAAATCATGGTGATTGCAAAGAGTCACAAACGAGCGCTTGTCGACTTCAGCCAAACCGAGAAAGAGGATTTGGCGGAGACGATCGCCGAGATCACCAGGAGATATGACAATCTTTTTGAGACCAATTTCCCATACAGTAAGTCATGAGGCTTCGCTTGATAGACTCGGCTAACCGTCTACCAGGCATGGGCCTCCACCAAGCACCCTTGACTGGAACCGATGAGGAAATTGAGTCCTCACATTTCCACATCCACTTTTATCCGCCCTTGCTGCGAAGCGCGACGGTGCGGAAGTTTTTAGTCGGCTACGAAATGATGGCTGAGCCTCAACGAGACATCACGCCGGAGCAAGCTGCGAAGCGGTTACGAGGATGTGGTGGTGAATTGTATAGGAAGAAGTTATAACGATGTAATGCAGAATAGCCACGACAAGATAGAGGTCGGACAGTCCGAGTAAGGCTACAGTTGGCTACGCATAGAGCGCGCTAACAGTGCATGGCGACGGCTTTTAGAGGTAGAATATATACGTATATAGAGTACGGAGGCAAGAGCCCATTTTACGGACAAATACTTAAATAGTAAATATTAGTATAGTAATTACTCGAATAGGAGTGGATTATTAATATTAGCTAGTATTTCTTAAGTAGGAACTTTTCTAGTATATTAGTATAGATATTAGTAGAGAATTACTCTAATAGTAAATATTAGTATAATAATTATTCTAGTCTATATAGTACTATTCTAATACGATTCTAGATAGATAGATAGATTATAGATAGAATAAGGATATATAGACTATCTAGTAGCCTAAAGATAAGGAAAAGGATAGTATAGAATCTATAGTATATATATTATAGATACTATATTACTAGCTATAGCTCTATATTTCTATATTCTATATAATTTTAGAATCTAGAAATATAGAGCTAAGGCCTAGCTAAAACTATCTTAGACTCTTAAAGATACTATATCCTATAGGTCTATAGTCTAGTAGTAGTAGTTTTCTATACTAACTAGTATATATCTATCTCCTTCTAGCTATTCTATAAGTATCTTTCTCTCTATAGAACGAGACTACTATAGATATAGAAATCGTATATATAAGAAATAGTACTAATATTTACTATCTAAGTAATTCCTATACTAGTTAATTCTATTCGAGTAAGAGGTTTGCTATCTAAGTAGTTGCTATACTGATTCTAGAGGGCTTTGTTTACGGTGTAAGTTTCGTATGTATAGGGGTCGTACCACTGGGGTCTTACATCTCTGGATGGATTGCCACATATGCAAGAAGGTAGATATTGTGCTCTTCAACGTATCGTGCTCCCGAGAAATCGTGTCCAAGGAATTTGGCCAAGACAGTACGACTTGGGTATGCAACGACTCCTTAAGAGCTGGTTTTGCTTGTAAATACAGAGCGCGAGTCGCTACTTAAAGAGCCGAACGTAGGAGCCGAGGGGAAATCGCTGTTGTTCTAACGTTCTTCTGCTGGGGTGTAGCCGAAGAAGTGCTAGGCAGCTGGTAATATCTAGCCAGGTACCTGCGAGAACGATCAAATAAACACATGGATCCACATGGCGCGACTTGTCGAATGATTCAAGCGCTACGGAACCACACCCAGACCAATTCAGCGAATCACAAAAATGTCTGAGCAAGATCCGAAGACAACTCTCACCTCACTTGGCGAAGAATGGTCGCCAGCATGGCAGAGTGTGCTCGATCACTGTCCTGCATATCTCGCCGCCTACATCAAACTCCGAAGTGTTCCCATTAACGAGCAAGTTTTGTCTAGAAAAATGCAGGAGCTGGTCCTTCTAGCGATCGATGCGTCATGCACGCATCTTTACAGACCCGGTATCGAAGTCCACGTGCGGGCGGCCATTGCATGTGGTGCTTCTCCGGAAGAAGTTGTGGAAACACTCGAGCTCTCGTCAGCCGTAGGCATCCACGCGCTTGCGGTTGGTACCCCGATCCTAGCCGAAGCGCTAGAAGAGCGAGGCCAGAAGCTGCCTCGTACTCTAAGTCCACAACAGGAGAAAATCAAGGCTACATTTGTGCGAGAGAAGAAGTGGTGGAATGAAAGACTTGAGCAAGTCTTGCATCTGGCCCCGAAATTCTTCGACGCCTATACCAAGTACACCATCTTACCCTTCGAAGAAGGCCACTCGCAGCTGAGCTTGAAGGAGAAAGAGCTTATCTACTGCGCCATCGACTCTGCACCGACGCATTTGTTTGAACCGGGCTTGAAAATACATGTTCGAAAGGTGCTTGATTGCGGAGGAAGTGCAGAAGAGATCATAGAGGTTTTTCAATTAGCGACTTTGATGGGGGCACAGACGGTCGTTGCTGGTGCGGAAGCTCTGGAGAGGGTTCTTCGGCCTTGAGCCGACGATTTTGAACATATTCGGCTCGGTTGTTTTGGGGAGATTGTGCAGTCAAGCATAGGTCTCCTCGAGGTCGACTCAGTGAAGCTTTGTCGGGGCCGCGAAGCGACAGGTTCGATCACAGTAACAGGGTAGATCTCCTTCTAACATGCCTGAACAGCATTCGAAGTACTCGCGAGATGTCTTTTCTCATGCAAGAGGATAGCAAGAACGCCGGGAACCCGTCCGAACACACGTGGAAAGTCCCGCACACTACTATCCATCATAGTGCGTCGTCTTGACACTTGGATCATCGCGAGTATGTGCCAAGGTCTAGCATGGCCAAGTGTTGTTGATGTTTTGCCTGAAGGTCAGGAGGGACGAAAGGGATGAATGCGGCCAGAGCGGATCAGCGATTTTCATCAAATAAGGATTCTTTGCTTCCAAGCATCGATATCTGTAGACAAATCGACGGTGAAGATGGTCAAGATGTTTGAAGTGCTTCACGTCCGCACTCATGGTGGAATTATGGAATACCGGTCGCCGGTGGTCTGTGCTGTGCTGGCTGTATCGGAAGTCGCGATGCAAGGGTCAGGCAGGTCCATATTAAACCCACTTCGAGTTTGACTTCTTCATGCCGACTCCTGAAAACACTCACGACCATGATTGAAATCGTGAAGCACAGCAGTGCCAGCGGGTACTCCGCGGTCGGCGTGGGAGAAGGGCAATTCGCAACCCCGAAGATGGGACGGCCAACGGGACCAGGACCAACGATACGAACTCGTAAACTTCATGCTCTGAATGCTGAATTGACGACTCTGGGTATTATGGCAAAATCAAATCGCTACAAATCCTTGGCCAACCGCGCCACCGGCGGCACATATGTCTTGCGTGCAAACAGCAAGTAATAAATGGTGGCCACGATTCCAACACCGCCATACACAGCCGAAGCCCAGTTCATGTTCGCTGGTGTCGGGTGGTTGAAGAGTGGGAAGAATGCGAATATGTACGCGATGATGATGTAGCCGAGTCCAACGACATTGCAGAACCAGCCAAGAGGAACTCCCAAACTCCAGCGGCGCGGCAAGAGTTCTTCTCCCCGAATGCGCTTGAGGAGGATGCAGCCCATGGATGTCATGTAAGATGTCAAGAGCGCAACGACACCAATCGAGAGGATGGCGTTGAAGGCCACGATGCTGCCCAGGTTGATCAAGGAGAGCAGTGCTGTGCAGGTGAAGCAGATCATGACGGCGTTGAACGGAATATCCCACCCTGGACGCACGTAGCTGACAAAACGTGCGAAAGGAAGACCATTGTCTCGTGCGAAAGCGAACATCTGGCGCGAAGCAGTTGCAACATTGCTGATGGCCGAGCAGAGAGTGATGATGGTGATGATGCACGTCATCACCGTTGCACCTGCGTGTGACTGAGTGGCATTGTAGAAGGTGCCAATGAAGGCGAAATTGTACGCAGGGGTCAGAGCTGCATCGATGGGCCCGATACAGTAGGCGAAGGTGATGGACATGGCGAGCCCGGTTACGCCGTTGAGGATCAGAGTCGACACTACAAGTACGAGGTTAGCAAGTGTCTTCGACATGGCGCATGCCATGCCTTGAATGCATCCGACTCACCCATAGCCCATGGAATTGTACGCGAAGCATCCTTGACCTCCTCAGCCATGTGCACGCAAGAATCTGGACCAATAAGGGCGTAGATGGGACCAGTGAAGGCGACAAGTGCAGCAACGCCCATTGATGGCCAGTCGGCAATCTGGGTCCACTCTGTCCATACTGCCGCGCTGGATTGCTTCGGTGCAAAGACCCACAGCGGAATGAGAATGGCAAAGAAGCCGAATACCAGCAGAATCAGAATGAGGCCTTCTAGAAGTGGTAGCTTGCGGGCGAGGAAGCTGTTGAAGACGACCGAGAGCGAAGCCGTGGCAATGGTCAGGAGGACTCCGTGCCATGGCTTCGGGACGTAGGTGGCATCGTTGAGCACGATCAAGCCCTGAAGCTGCGTGGCAACGGTGAAACACTGGCCTGCAATTCCTGCTTGCCATCCCAACACGCAGAACCAGCCAACAAGGTAACTCAGGATCTTCTGGAAAGACGGAGGAGCGAATTCGGAGACCCAATGGTATTGTCCTCCACTCGTCGGGGCCATCGATGCCATCTCGGCCATGGAAAGAATTGCGCAGCCAAAGCCGAAAAGTGTGACGATATATATCCAGATCATTGCCGGAAGACCGCCGTTTGGCAGAATGTAGCTGACCGAGCTCAACACGGACGCCCACGTCATCATCAGTACCGCGGCAAAACCGAAGATGGGGATGAAGCTGAAATTTCGCTATGCCGCGTGTCAGCGTGACCTGCTCTGCCCGACTTCCACGCCATTTTTCACCTTCAATTCCTGCGTCTTGCCCATACGAGCCATGTCTCGTCTGTCCATGGCAGTGCCCGCTTTCTCGTGCGGCAAGTCTGTGGCGTCGAAGGCCTCGTCCATTTCCTGGGACGAGGCCATCTTGCGGTCGTGGTCATAGGGATTCCTGGCTGACATTGTTGTCAAGCGCGGCGGGCGGCGGTGTATGGGCCAACAGAGAGGACGAGAGGTGCAGGCCGAGACACGGGGAGGACTGGACTGGACTGGAGTCACTGGACAGGGTGGACACAGCAGCACAAGCACGCTGGCCCACGTGGCGACGGAGATGGCAGAGATATAATAATCACAAGGAGGAGGAAGGAAGCTAGGAGGCAAGGCGAGTGGGTAGTGTGTGTCGATCGACTCGTCTACCTTGCAGGCTTGCACGCTTTGCGACTCAAGTTGCCAGACTCTCGAGTCTCGACGTGGGGTCTTTGCCGCTATACTAGTGTGGCAGTGTGGCAGGTACCGACTACGGTATACTGGTGGCGCCTTCCGCACACGCATGATTCCATGGACACATGCATGTTTCCATGGTCGCCTTCCACACATGCATGTTGTTTCCTGGCTCCATGACCGCTCATACCGCATTCGAATTCGAGGAGTATTATCGGGAATCGGGGGTCGGCCGCGGCCTCGGAGGCGCTGTGGAGCTTATCACGAACTTTGATTCCGCTTATCGAGGCGTTCGGCGAATGGAGATGCCGGTCCGTCCATGACACCCTGATCTGCACCCTGATCTGCACCCTGATCTGCACCCTGATCTGCACCTGTATTTATGTTGGAGAACGGCGACGGCAGATCGACTTTCAATGCCGTATGCCCCAGCGTCCGGCTTCAAACTCCAGGGCTGCGTCTTGGCGAAACTCTACTCATGCTAGTCGCAACGCGTGCCCTTGGTGGCACTGCTACATGACTACATGCACGCCATTGGCCCTCAGGCTCCATGCTGACACTCCTCACCCTCCTCGACAACGCCATCATATACTCCCACCTCCCTTAGAGTACCTTCTATACCGCCCGCCATTCTGCTGCGCGACCAAGGCCCAAGCAGCCATGTCGGCGCCAGAAGTCCCCATACTGCCCGACCTGAACTCGGGTCCACGAAACTTCATCACCACCCCTCAAGATCATGGAGGAATCGCCCTGACCATATGTACGCTCATGGCCACCTGGGTCGTCTTGTGTTTCCTCGTCCGAATGTACATGCGAGCCACGGTCAGCGGACCTTTTGGCAAGGACGATATTTTTTGCTGTATCGCCACCGTACGACTCCGCATCACTTTCGCGCCCCTCATACCACGAATGCTAATGCAATTGCATGTCCATAGATCTTCGGCGTGGTACAGATGATTGTGGCATCTGCCGCAGTATCCTTTGGATTCGGCAAGGCACTGGAACTCTTGACTGACGCGCAAATAGCAAAGGCATCCAAGGTGGCATCGAAGTACTTGACACGAAGGCATTGACCCGGAACTGACCATCAATCGTAGGCCGTATATGCTGCTCAACTGCTATACATCGTGACCAATGCCCTCACAAAATGCACCGTCGCATTACTACTTGCGCGCATAGTCTTCATCAAAAGCAGAGTCTACGCTTGCTACGCTGTGCTAGCACTTTCTGCTCTCTGGGGCTTTGCCTCTTTCCTGGGAGAGGCAATAAGATGCACACATGAGCCGCCGTGGAAGATCGTCGGCAGCCAGTGCACGAATCAATATTCATCATGGCAAGCCATCACCGCCTTCAACATCATCATCGAGATCCTCATCCTCGCAATGCCAATCTGGCTTGTCTGGGGCCTGCAAACGGATTTTATGAGGAAATTTACAGTGGTGGCCATCTTCTCTCTCAGGCTACCCGTCATCGTGGCCGCAGCACTGCGAATACACTTCCTGTCGCAGACGATCGGATCATCAGAACCACTTTTACGAGGCGTCATTCCATTCATCTGCCTCAACATTGAAATGCACTACGGATTGATGGCCGCGACGATGCCCACCCTGAAACCATTCGTCGGAGCTTTCAACACTGGATGGGGCACATACGACACTCAAGGCATCTCTGGATACGGACAGAATAGCTCCGCTCATTCATACGCCCTGCATTCACTTGGCAACAAGAGCAATAAAAGCGCTCGAAGTAATCGCAAAGCATCGACACCATTTAACGGCACGCAGAACAGCGACCGCGATGCTGCAACGGGAACACCACATTTTCCGAAGAACATCACCTACATCAAGTCAGGACGCGCAGACCCAACCCGGCTTTCTGCCGGCAGCGACAATAGCACTCAGTTGATCATACGGCAAGACCGAACGACTGAACTCCACGTAGAGGATGAGACTCGAAGAGAACTCAACTCAAGCTATGGAGAAGACAGCATTGACCTTGTTAAGAGACCGCCTTATTCGCAAGAAAGATAGGCTGGGATCACGAATTTTTTTGGGTTTACTTTCGCTCCGCCTACCAGGATCATAGTCAGGCACGACGACTCTTTTTGGCTTTTTGGAATATTGCATGGCGTGCGGCAGGATATTTGGCGGCTACTGTGGTCTGTGTCAGGATATCATGTTACTGGTATGTATGTGACGGAGGATAGCTATAGAATTGCGACTCGCGAACCGTCGCGCGGAGAGATACTCCCCACCCACGCCCCCAAAATGAATCGACAATATCATTATTGCTGATGTGTAACGACAGAAATTGTTGTCAGCTTTTCACGAGGAGAACTCCCACGGCGTCGCACTACCCGTCTCTTTTCCTTTATCGCGACCGGTTCAGTCATTCCTGGTCCCCGGGTTTTCCCATGTACAGTATGCGTGAAATCCTGCCGATCTGCCGTGAGCGAGCCGTGTTTCAGATCTTGTCAGATGCATTGGCCAGGGGTTAGTGGCGTTACCAAGCTTCCTGATTTCCTTAAAATGGATTCTGAGGGCAGAAAGGAACCTCCTGTGAACTTCTGCAGCAGACGCGTTCCCAGAGAAAGAAAGACAACAATCCCAGCAAGAAAAGGACGAACATGATCGCAAATGTACATACATACGCTGACGAGTCTATATGGCATTCCTCTGCAGCATACGCCTGACTCGATATCTTGGGTTGAATGGTAGACTGGGGTTTTGCGAACGATATTCGTTCAAAGTTGCTCGTCTCACATCGTAGAGCGGCTCCAGCACCTAGGGGGAATCCGATCTTCTAGCTTTTTCAAGCTATGTTTCACCCGTGATATGCCCTGGCTATTGAGCCTCGTTTCTCCAGCTGTGCCTCTTTCATCCTGGGACGAACGCCCCGCAGGGAGGTCAGAGAGGACATGACTTCCACTCGACCAGCCATCGCGAGGGCCGATAGAGGCTGCGATTGTACTCAAAGGGGTTCGAGCGATGTTGAGCGCGGACTCTCACACGTACAATTGGCGACCTCCCCTGACATATCGTTGTACGTACGTTCGCTTCTTAATGAAACCGCAACGAGTCTATGGGGTGACGGACCCGTTCGTCATGCGCGTGGCATGGCTTCGAATGAGGGTTTGAATCTGAAGCATGTGAGATCTACCCGCCGCTTTGTCATGGATTGCACATTGTATGTGGAAGATTCCTGATCCTGATTCCCATTCCTTTCGGTTGAACACAGAGACTGTCGGATTGCGATGCTACGCAACATGCTGAGCCTCAATCTGCCTCGTTGGCTGCTGGTCAATCTTCGTGAAAGGGGCAGCAAAAGCAGATCGCTCCACACCAGCACAATAATCTTTACCCGGAATACGCTCTGCAACAATCTCGTCAGCAACTCAACATCTGGGACACAGAGTAGTGTCTTGACTTACTATGATCAGGCGGGAAGTTCTCCCTCCGATCAGTATAATACCTCTCCTTCAAATCCACACCATCACTGACCGTATGATAAGTCGCATAAATACTCGCCCTAGGTCTACTCGTCCTATTCTGCTGGCTTCGATGCGCGAGATGGCTCCCAAAAATCAACAAATCCCCACTTTCCAAGCCATTGCTGCCTATATTCCCAAGTAGGATCAATACGACCGCCCTCGGCAAGTTCGACCTTTATTCGACGAGATTTCGGGACGACTTCTACACAACCATTCTCGAGAGTCACAGGATCGACGGCCAGGTTAGCGGTAGTATGTTCGATTTCTCTAATATGGTCGTAAGCTGGAGCGTCAAGATGGGCGCCAAAACCGTTGCCGCCTGCGAGCTTGTAGTTGATTTTGTCCTTGAAGAGAAGCATGTCGTCTCGTGTGAGCTGTTTTAGGATGGACTTGATTGGTTGGCCATTGAGGAGAGAGGAGAAGCCTGAGTGATAGTCGACGAAGTTCTCGGTTCGCATGAGTTGACGTTCGCCGCTTTCGGTGATTTCGTCGTATGGCATCCATTTGCCTGTGAGCTAGGTTTAGTTCTGTACACTGTACGTGGGTACTACTGTGTCTCGTTTACCGTGCTCGCGAGGCAAGTTTCGCACTTCGTTAGTCTACGTCTGCAGTGCTGCAGGGTCGATCAGGCCATGCTCGTTGGCTTTAAGAATAAGGAAGCCTTCATCGTCGAAGTGGGCAACATGTTCATCAGTGAGGATGAATTCCGACATATCGCTTAGCTGGTTCTTCGCTGCTGCCCGAGACCATGCTTGTTGCTGAGCTCCGCTTCATCTTATGGAGGCACATTCACAGGTGATCGTCGTCGATTGACTTCGTCGCTAGATATGCATGTATAGAACTAGAATAGTCGGACTTCTTTCCGCCTGCAAATCCGACCGATCCTGTCCAACCGACCAGGGTTCTCCAGGTACCACGTACACGAAGTCAAGCATCCAAAGAAGAAAAAGCATGCACGAGCTCCTAGAGCCTAGACGGTCTTCAGGTCGACGGCAACGAGACCGAGATCGACTCGATCGTGTAAGAGGAAGTGTACTGCACAGAGCTTCCCCAACGAGTTACAGATCGTAGAGCTCGCAGGATTCCGTGGACTACTACTTGTCTAGGCCACAAGCATATCTCTGGCGATGATGGCATCAGAATTCAACACTCGAATGCTCCATCAACATGGCAGGCCCAGTACTGCCATACGTCGAAGCTCACGCGCGAGATACGATCCGTAAGCTCTTCGCCTTCATCCTCAAGTAGGGCAATAGCGACTACCTTAGAGAAGCAGTCTCTCAGCTTCAACACTCGTTGCAGACCGCGACTCTGGCCCAGAATGCAGGCGCTGATGAAGAAACCGTGCTTGGAGCATTATTGCCCGATGTCGGTCGATTCATCCCAGCAGCTGAGAAGGAACGTGATATGTTCTTCCCGGACGGGACTTTCGCTGGTAAGGCCAGCCATGAAGTCCTAGGTGAAGCATATCTTCGACAGCTTGGCTTCAGCGACAAGATCTGTCAGCTCGTGGGAGCTCATGTCTGGGCAAAAAGGTATCTAACCTTCGTCGACCAAGGATACTATGATAGATTGAGTCTCAGTAGCAAGACGACATTGAAGTATCAGGTACGCCAAAGACTTTTGACTTCTTCGCGGTGTTGGTCCTCACGATCGATGCAGGGTGGTCCGTTCACCGATGAACAAGTCAAGGAGGCACAGAAGGATCCGCTGCTTGAGGACAAGCTCACTGTGCGACGTTTTGACGATCTTGCCAAAGACCCGGATATGCAAACTCCGGACCTGCACAGTTTCGAGACAAGTGCTATCAAGGCTCTTGCGCATTCGAGAGCAGAGCCATTTGAACTCCATAGCCGCAAGTACCAGCTTCCCACCAGGCCCACAGTAGTCCTCCGCGTGGACGGCTTCGCCCCAGAATATCTTGATCGCGGCATAGACAATGGCATTTTGCCAGTGCTTGGCAAGCTCAAGTTCGATAGGTTCCACGCCACTGCAAAGTCCTGTATGCCTTCTTTCGCGAACCCAAACAATGTGTCCATCATCACAGGCGCTCCACCAGCGAAGCACGGTATCTCGGGAAACTTCTTCCTTGATCGGGAGACTGGCGGCGAGAAGATGATTCTTGACGAGCGCCTGCTTATTGGCTCCACTATTCTTGAACAGATGTCGGAGAGAGGTGTTCGTGTGGCAGCGATCACAGCTAAGGATAAGCTTCGCAAGATTCTCCAGCATGGATTGAGTAATGCGATCTGTTTCTCCGCCGAGAAAGCTGGAATCTGCACACTCGAGAAGAATGGGATTGCTGGAGTCGAAAGCTGGCTGGGACAAAAGCAGCCATCTCAATACTCTGGAGAGTTGTCGATGTTCGTCCTGGACGCAGGAATAAAACTGCTGGAGGAGGATCGAGCTGACTTTTTCTACCTGACGCTTTCAGACTACATCCAGCACAGGTACGCACCGGGATCTGAGGAATCCAATATCTTCATGAAGTCTCTTGATTCAAAGGTTGGCAAGCTGATCGATATTGGTGCTCGTATGGCAATCGCTGGGAATCACGGGATGAGCGACAAGAGCAGCACCGATGGAACGCCGAATGTGCTCTACCTAGAAGACCAGCTTACTGAGAAATGGGGTCATGGCCGCGCTCGTGTGATCTGTCCAATCACGGATCCATTCGTCAAACATCACGGAGCACTTGGATCCTTCTTTAGGGCGTACGTATTCAAGAAGAATGACCTGGAAAATATGTTGAAGTGCAAGACGCTTCCGAATATCCAGGTGGCCATGGACAGTCGCGAGGCAGCGCAGAAGTTCGAGCTGCACCCAGACCGCGAGGGCGACTTCATCGTGATTCCCAGCAAACATGCGGTCATTGGAAGTCGCAAGAACGAGCACGACTTGTCAAATCTGGGCGACCACCGTCTGCGATCGCACGGAGGCATCTCGGAGCAAAACATTCCACTCATGATGTAAAGACTCCAGCAAGCTGGAATCTCGTCAATGGCAAAATTACGATGCCTTTGATCTCGTGCTGAACCATTGATGCGGACAATTTACATTTGTGGCATGTTACTGTAATTCAAATCTGGCTGATAAGTTTGCATCGCATCCTGATTAGACAGAAAGTCGAACTCTCCCATGAAAAAGTTGTCAAACGAAGCGCCATTCCAGTCGGTTGCCATGTCGAAAAGAGACTCGTCAAAATTGGGCTGGCTCATGGTGACATGAGCATTAGCTGGAACGGGACCTCCCATAACCTGCTGCGAAGCTCGTTCAAGCAAGGTCTCAGCTCCTCTTGCCACGCTTACGAGCAAATGCCGGGGATGCATCTCAGCTGTCACATTCTTGAGAACCATCACCAGGTCAGAAACCAATGTGCGCACCTCGCTAGTGTCGACGCGAACGGAGTTGGCATATTTCGTCGACACCTTGAGCACGAAGACCACTGCGAAGGCGATCATAACGTCGAAGTAGGTGGGCAGGCCATTAAGATGGTCTTGAATCTCGGTATCATTTACCACGGCTCGAAGAATGGCAGTAGCGGAGAGCACGGCAGAATTGGCGAGCTCATCAATGTCCAAGGCAACATCTGGAGCCTTGAAACCTGGTTTGCCAATGCCACGAAATGCCATGGAATAGAGATAGAGCTTCGCAAAGTGGTAGTAGAGCCCGACTCCCTTTCTCGGATAATTGCCCACATAGCGATTGTGGTGGAAGCGTTGCGTCCAGTCGGCACGTATACGATCCAGACTTATGCTGAATCTTCTGATGGGATCTATCGAGCTTGCGTCGAGAGGTCTGTCCACGTCGACTCCAAACGTTTGATAAATCTCGCTCCCGACGGACCAAAACTGGACCTGCGACATGAGTCGGGCGTCGTCTTCGACCGCGTGCTCAGTCTCAAGGAATTGCAGAGCTGCACGGATTGAGTCATCCTGCCTTGTCATGGGCGGTCGTCCGTATGCTATGGAAAAGTGATGATCGCACACGAATACCAGGTAGTACAGTCGAGCACGAAGGTAGTGACTGCGCTCTCCTTGCAATGCCTTGAATATACTTCGGTGCAGCTGTATCTCGGTAGATATGCGAACCGCAGCTCCAATGCACGTCCAGCTAATCCCGCTCAACCAGAATGCGCCGACCAACAGACCTCGAATATCGTCGACATTGTTTCGGCGCGAGAATGTCTGTGCGGCAGCGATGGTGACGAATTCTTGGTAGCACTTTTCGAAATCCGAGGTGGCCAGGTGTAATGCACCCACTGCGCAGATCGCGGCGAGCAGCAGAGGCGAATCGGCACGGACTTCACTCAGCGACTTTCGATCGCCAATGATGCGGTACAGAAAATGATCGAGTCGGTTCTGATATATGTCGAGATAAGACTGGGCTTGCTGCTCGGTCAGTAGGGCTCTCGTGATGATATCTTGCTCGGCTCGATCCTTCTCCAGGCCCGGTATGGCGATGGGTGAGACGACGGAGCCAGGGATGGCAGCTGGGCCGGAGTCCGGGTCCATGACGATTTCGAAGTTGTGCGGTGTATGCTGCGCCGTATGCTGCTTCTCGGCATTGGGCGACGGTCCTACCTGGGAGCCTCTGGATGGAGTGGGCATGGAGGCATGGGCTCGGGCATGGGCATGGGCTTGGGCATGGGCTTGGGCTTGGACTCGGGCTTCTTTGGCCGTGTCCATGGCAATATCGTCGTGGTCGTCGTCGGCCTCGGCCTCGGCCTCGGCCTCGTCCAGAAGGTCAGAGATGGACAAGTGGTTGGCGAATTTGCCGAGAGCAGATTCGAGCACGCGAATCCTGCGCTCCATGACCTCCTTCCAGGTGGCATCGCTCTCCAGGATCATTTGCAGACTGCGGTTGACGGTACATGACAGCCCGCGTTTCTTGCATCGCACGCACGGCGGCTGTCCATCGCGCATATTACACTTGATCTTCTGCTTGCGACACGCCACACACGCCGTGATCTTTCTGGTGATATCCGGCGGCTTTCTGTCCCCGAATTGCTCCCTCAGCGCCATCATACTGTTGTTCCTCTGCGTGCCAGAAGCCGACGGTCATATCGAAAAATGCATTGTAGTCAGAATCAAAGTGCTTCTCGGCTGCTCTTCCGAACATCCTTGTCACATCGCCATGCGTGTCACGTGTCGAGCTCAGCGGCGATCCTCTCTTCCACCATACTGTGCACATACCAGTGCGTCTGCAACGCCATAAGGCACTTGCATAGGCGCTTGTGAAACAGCCAGCATGCGAGAGGCTGCTGATGGTAGGAATGATCGACGCCCATAATTTCGATCAATGCCTCTGATCCGCCTGACGGACGCTATAAGAAGGGAAAGACGGAGGTCACAGTACGCTCGGATGATCATTTCCAAGACTTCTGGTATCGGTGCATATAGAACAAGTGGTACTGCATGTGCCGCTCAAGCGCCATGGCCGGGTCCATGTCTCCGCCAACTCCGTGCATTCAATGAATGCAGCTTACCATGCCGTCCCAGAACGTTATTAGGTAATCAAGCAGAAGAAGCGTATTCTCTGTCGTCATAATCGCAGGTCTCGTCCCTCGTACTGTGTATATCCAAGGGACTGTCTGTACAGCATTGATGCGACACGTTTCTCGTTGTTGCATCCATCACCTTCCAAGGCCTACTTCGAGGACTTGCCATGTGCTTTGACAAGCTCTCCGAGACGCTTCTCCATGACATCTCGACCTGACTTTGTCTGCCACACGTAGTGAGGCGCCTTGTTGACCACATCCCACGCAAGAAGCTTCCCGGTAATATGAGTCAAGTCGCGTTGCTTGTTGGCCCACTCATCATCAGTCTTGACGCGAAGCCCAGATGAGACGACCACGAGTGGCGTGTCGGTCGCCTGGATGGTCCGAGCTGACGCCACCTCGTTCTTCGTGAACGAATATGCGACCAAGTTCTCTTGAAGCTTGGCTTTGATGAACTTGCCGCCTGTGAAAGCAGCTTTGCCGTAAACACGGTCCTCCTTCGTTTGACCATAGAACAGCGAACCAATGATCCGGCGAATGCCTAGCGGGCTTATGATACCCCATCCCCACATAACGAAGCCACGAGTTGGGCTAGCGAGCTTGCTCAGGAGATCTTCGTGAAGTGGATCAACCATCATGATGCCAACAACCTCGCGGAAGTGTCTCGCACTGAAGATCCGAGACACCAGACTTCCATAACCCGCAGACACCAAGATGTAAGGACCCTCTTCTCCAACGATGGCGAGTGCCTCGGCGAGATTGTCCGCGGACATACCAGCGCTGTGCGGCGAAGGGGCATTGTCCGACCACGCATAGCCCGGGCGATCCCAGTAGCAGTATCTGTCGATCGTTCCATTCTTGTATGCGTTGTATGCCCAATGTTCGAAATCATACTCGACTGGGTCTTCCCCGGCTTCAAGGAGAATGGTCGGGTTCTTCTTGCCCTTGGCATCGGTGGTGATATTGCCGACGCAGTCAAGGTGCACTTGATACTTGTGATCATCAACCCAGTATCGCTCGCCACTGAACGCCAGACCTGCATCGAGACTACGAATAAGCAGTGTTGCAGTCATCAGGACGGTGATTAGGGTGAAGATGACGAGGATGATTGTGGCTGCAAGCACCGACAGCCATCCTTTGAGAGTTCTTCTGGTCTCTGGGCGTCCTGTGAGGCGTTCTTCCTCCTCACGCTTGCCCCAAGCAACAATTCGATCCGTGAAAACTGCCCAGCCAGCCATAACAGTGGCCCATGCCACACTAGAGATGCCGGGAGCCCCTTCTTCTCCCCGAAGTCTAGGTACAGCGACGATGATGATCAGATCAACCAGTAAGAACAGCGCAAGTACGCCCTGCGTGACTCGCATAGCCAAGCTCGGAGAGGAGAAGAACAGGAGCGAGTTGAGGAGGATGCCCGCGGTCAAAGTCGTGTAGGAGAAGTCGAAGAATCCGGAGCCTCGGGTGTGCAGTCCTGGCGGCGACACGAAGATGCTAACGAGGAGCAGCACCCACCAGAGGAAGGTGATGACTAGGAAGAAGACAGTCAGATATCGCATGAAGCGGACGGTCCACAGGTTGTACGGCGAGACCTAGCACAGTTAGTATCGCTATCAATTCTTGCTCTAATCATGCTCAGACTCACAGCTGGATCATCTGGATCGAGGTATCCATCTGCATGAGGTGGACGCCTGCTGTCACGCAACAGCGCATCCCTCTCCGTCGGCTCTCTCATACTGCCGTGCTCTTCAGACCGCCTTGAGCTGTGAGGACGGCTACGCTCGCCTCCGTTCTGTTGATGTTGTTGTTGTTGTTGTTGTTGTTGTTGCTCTCCTTGCTGCTCGCTGTCGTCAAAGTCTTTCTTCTTCGAGCTTCCCCACAGCGACATGGTCTTTCCGCTGCTCTTTCGACGCTCACACCACCACAGGAAGCGTAGGAATATCGGAGGAGGAGGAGATTACGATTACAGAGTCTGCTACTGCCTACCGTCGCGGAGACAGAGACTCCGACGCGGTTCACAGCCCCAAGCCCCGCCTGTAGAAAGACACTGACCGAGCTTCGCGGGCGGGATGGCTGGCGTGCTGGCGAGACTGGATCAACGACGCTGCAATGCCGTCACCGAGCAGCACTGTGGCTTGTGGCACGAGCTCCGTCCACTGCGCTAGAAGTAACAAAAGGATAGTCGAAGTCAAAGGACGGAACAAGGCATTGCGACTTCGTCAGCCAAGCAGATCGATACGATGCGCTGGCCCCTTGTACTGTAGTGTTGGACAGACGCAACATCACGTCTGCCTCCGATGTAGTATAGCGATCGATACTGCCTCCAGCTGGGAACCGGCGAGGGTGACTTGGATGTTGTGAAGCAGAAGACACGGGTCTGCCCAGGTCTATGAAGCTTCCAAGAAGATCTGCAATCTGCCAAGCAACGGAGCCGAAGCCGCCGACTGCCGAGAAAATGCCTGAGGCAGTGAGGGTTGTGAGCATCAACATCAGGCAGGACTCCATCATCAAACACTGTACATTGTGTAGCGACCCGATGACTGAATAGTGTTGATGCTATAGCATGCAGACTTCGATGCCCGCGTAACCCTCTGCCATGTGAAGCGCGTCGCTATCATCAATCTGACCGCACTCGCCATCCACCACGCCTCCCTGGTCTTCCACTCTCCAATGCTGCTGCAACACCACTTCACGCGGAAGACGTCCATTCCTTTCAGCTACCCATAGCTCTCGTGCAAGCTCGTACAGCATGTCGGACCTCTTCAGGACAAGCGTGAACAATAAGAACTACGGTCCGCAACGTGGTGGCGAACAACATCCACCTCAACCCTCTGCCAGGCCTAGACCGACTCCAATTGGCACGGGCACATCGCCACCAGGAATCATCGACGACAGCTCATCCGACTCTTCCGCTTCATCTGCTGCAAGCGTGGCGACTGTGAGGCCCTCATCGCGCGAACAAGCGGCGCCTCCGACACACTGGACCAAATACTTCGATCAGGAGCTTTTCCTCGAGCAGAAAACAGAATCGCAGCACGCGAGCTATCATGTCTATCTAACCCCACCTGTGGATTTGAAAAAAGGACCTCTCTTCGTCTGTCATCATGGCGCAGGCGCGTCAGGCCTGTCTTTTGCCCTCTTTGCACAGCAAGTCCGACAGCGGCTGCCTTCAGCTGGAATCTTATCTCTCGAAGCACGTGGTCACGGTTCGGTCGTTACATCAGCCTCAACAGGCGAGGAAATAGCCGACTACTCTCTCGATACTCTAGTCGCCGATGCAGTCTCTATGATCACCTTAGCCGCCGCTACGCAAGCATGGTCACCACTGCCTCCTTGTGTGCTCGTTGGTCACAGTCTTGGCGGTGCAGTCCTTACCACAGTAGCAGCAACGCAATTCGAGACTTTCGGGAGCAACTTGATGGGCTACTGCGTGATTGACGTGGTGGAAGGCTCGGCCATCGAAGCATTGTCGCATATGAGAACTTACCTTGCATCTCGGCCAAGCATATTCAATAGTGTCGAGGAAGCAATCACATGGCACGTACGGTCTCGCACGATCCGAGACCAGCGCTCCGCCGAAGCATCAGTGCCCTCCCTTCTCGTGCCGTCGCCGAGTGGCAACGGCAAGCTAATCTGGAGAACAAACCTCTCCGCCACCAGTCCATGGTGGGAAGAATGGTTCAAGGGCATGAGCCAGAAATTCCTCACTGGTCGCGGAGCCAAGATGCTCATACTTGCTGGCACAGACCGGCTTGACAAAGACTTGATGATCGGACAAATGCAGGGCAAGTTCCAGCTTACAGTGATACCCGAGGCGGGACACTTCGTTCAAGAAGACGTTCCAGAGAAGACAGCCAGCCTTCTCAACGAGTTCTTCAAACGAAATGACCGTAGTGCCCTGGTACTACCGCCAAAAGTAAGCGAACTTATAGCACAAGGAAAGAAAGTTTGAAGTTTCGATGATACCCGAGCATAGCCCTTGGATAGAAGAAAGATATGGACAACGACAAGCCAGAATTTTTTCTTTCACAATCCTTCTTGAACCTGCCGATCCAAAGCGCTTTACCTCTAAATCCTAAACTGCGTCTGCGCATTCAACAAATACTGATACGCAGTATTCCTAAAATCATCCGGAATCAACACATTCTTCAAACTCTGAAAGTTCAACAATTGCGGACTAGATGGAGTCCAATCCGGCCAGTTAATCTGTCTTCCGCTACCCGAGCCAAGTGTATTGGGATCGAGGTTGTTGACGAAAGAAACGTAATAGGTTTGAATCGTGTTGGTGATGGGATTTGCATCGCCATCTCCAAGGCGTCCGAAACAGAAGAGGATGTCTGAGGCGTGGAAGGTGCCAAGGACGGGGGTCCCGTAGAGGTAAGAGGAAAGGTATGACCAGGTTTTGATTCCTTTGGGTTGGGCTGTGTTGAGATAGACGCGACGGGTTAGGGTGAAAACAAGGTCGCCGAGGACGGCGGCGAGACGTTTGTATTGTGCGTAGATATTATTGAGACCCGCGGTGTTGAAAGGTGAGCCGGCTGGCTGACCAGCAAGAGGTTGGTTGGGGTAGTTCGCAAGCAGAGCCTTGACGTTGGCGAGGGCGTTGGGGTTTGAAGGGAAGTAGTCTGCGAGGTACTGGGTGAGTTCGTCGTCGGTTGTGACGTTGGATTGGACCAGAGAGAACGCGGTGCCTTCGTCTTCTTGGTCGCCGATGATAATGGGAACTTTGGTGAAACGGCCCGCGTTGATGCTGACTTCTGGAGATTCGGAGAAAAAGGAATTCCCTGGGTCTGGGCGGGGCAGGTAGGCGAGGTCAACGGATTGGTAAGAGGAGATTGCTGGGACAGATGAGGCGGCATTTAGGAATTTCTCGTAGGAGAGAGCGCGGAGGCAAGCGAGTTTGCTGGAAGCAGAGCTGCAGCCTGCTGCTGCTACGACTGTGTCGTAGACTTTTTGGCTCTTCAGGTCGGTGACGGTTGTAGCTGGGATTTCAGAGCCTGAGTTCATGATTGCGCCGCGGAAGAGGGCTTTGCCTTGGTAGGTGTTGTCGCCGCCATTGATCACGGTGTGATCGAAGACACTGATGGCGCCTGCGGACTCCCCCCAGATCGTCACCTGGCTTGGGTCACCTCCGAAGGCAGCAATGTTGTCCTGAACCCACTGCATGCCGAGACGTTGATCACGCAGGCCCAAGTTGGTGTTGCCTTCTCCGGCAAGATCCTTGCCTCCCAGGAACCCGAATCCTCCCAATCTGTAGTTCACTGCAACGAAGATGATGGGCTTGCCGAGAGAAACAGACTTGCGAATGATGCTGCCACCATCATACATGCTGCTGCTACCAGACTCGAAACCTCCACCGTAGATCCAGAAAAGTACAGGCAATTTGGAAGATGAAGTCGCATTTGAAGGTCGTTGAACGTTCAGGCTGTCATATGTCAGCATTGGTGGGCTCAAATGGAATATTCAAACATACGTCAAGCAGTCTTCACCAGCATTCGTGACTTGCTGAAAAAGTGGTGTATTCATAAGCATTCCCAGAGCATCCTGTGGAATATTGCTCTGGTTGACTGGTGTTGAGAATTGAGGGCATGCTCGCGGGCTTGGATTCGAGTTGATAGTACCAAAGCCGGAAGTGAGTGGGCGTGGAGATCTCAATCGAAGGTCTGCCACGGGAGGTTGTGCAAATGGAATGCCGTTGAAGCTGTCGATGCCGGTAGCAGTACTTCCAACAACCGTGCCATTCCTGATCGTAACCGATGGTCCAGACTGCCGTTTATCGAGTGGAGAAGCAAAGGCGGAAGCCGCCAGCAGTGGCAGCAGAGAAAGTCTGACCATCTTTACGATCAGAGGCAGTGGCAAGTGGTTGATGTGGATGTGGAATCGATGCTGATGGTGCTCAGGACATACTTTGAATTGTTATAAGGTAGAGCCGCTGACTACAACAGCTCTCAGCGTGGAGCTGCCTCCTGTCTGCAGAGTGCTCGCAGCGTCTCAAACGGGAACGCGAAGTGGTATACGAGGCGCACTACAGAGTCTCTTGTGCATACTCAGGAGTCAGCACCGTGTACACACAGGAAGCCGCTTTCTAGCGCTTCCTTTCCGCTTCCTGGATTGGGGCAGGTCTTCTACGATTCTCGTTAAAGTCCGTCCATAGGACGCAATTGGCGTTTAGGTAGTCTCTACTCCTAGTCGGCTTCTCGAATCTCACATATGCATTTCCCTCCATGTATACTATTTGTTAAAGCTACTACTCTCTAGTATTTTCTTCTAGCTATCTAATTAAAATAGATTTTCTTTAGTCTATAGAAGAATCTCTCTACATATTATAAATTTTTTTCTAGATAGAATATATTACTAGAAATTATAGAGAGCAGCTAGCTACTAGTAGTAGAGCCATTCCTAGCCAATCTAAATTATTCAACTAGTTTAATCTATTCTATTAGTTCTAGAGACTAGCATTTTCTATTATAGGCTAATAGAATATAAAAATAGAATCTCTTTTCTTATTAAGTACTTTAGTTTAAATGAAGTACTAACTAAAAATTTATTACTAGTACTATAGAGATCTAGAAAACTAGATATATTTAGTTTTTTTCTATTATTACTAACTTTTTTTTAAAAAAAATCTATGTAGTATAGATTATTACGAGATTAGTTATAGATATTAGTAGACTTTAAATTAAGAGAGTACTAGTAGAAGATAGGACTATAATTAGTAAATAAAGCTACTAGAGAGATTAGTAATAGTATCTAGTATTGGTATAGGAATATATAGAAAGAATAGCGAATTAAATAATATAATTGTAAGATATTAGCTACCCTAGTACTATATAAACCACTACTAGTTTTAGTCCAATTCGTTCGGAAGAGGCGGGGTACGGTTCAGGTGGCCTCGAATCGGCTTACTGTATGCCCAAGACGCTCTGTAAGCATTGTTTGGGCATGGGGTATTCCGTTTGAGGTAAAGAACCTCCGAGGAACGGGCTCAACAGAGCAATTAGCTCAGGCACTTCGCGCCGCCGACGGTTGAAGCCGAGCAGGTTTTGGCAAACGTGCTCAAACGGTCGAGTGGCCGACCAATCTCACGGGTCATAAGACCAGATTAGTCTACTCACTAGACTGAGATTCATGCAGCCATTTATAGACATTGCGGGGGCGGGTGTTGATTATTGGAGAAGGGTATGAGTCTCTCGAAAGCAGTATGACTATCGTACTCTTCCTGCTGTGCCGTGCTTGAGCGATCTACACATCGTGGACCGAGGTAGTAGGTACTACGCGCATGCAATCCTGGAGGTCTTCTATGCATGCTTCATGCATATAATTCCAGTCTACTATAACATCTTTCATGCGATAGGTCTAGAAGTACAGGTAGTCGACCATCGGGCCAGACGAAAGGACTAGAGCTGGTGTGTGAGGCTCTCCAACTTCCTGCTATGCATCGCATCTTTTAATTGCCTAGTAGCACTTGATCTTCAGTAACGGGGTGGATGCGACCGTACTAGAGAGGGCCTTCTCATCTTTCGTTTATCTGATCGTGTTGCGCAACGGATTCTAGAAGCAGAATTGGCCACTCCGAATAGCAATGCCACCAAAGGCGGCTCTGCAAAAAGTATTGCCTCTTTTGATTGTTCCCAGATATGTTCTGAATCTGCTTAGAGCGCCTGACTGTAGCCGAAAGAATCCTCGGTTGTGCATGATATAGCCGGAGAGTACCAAAACTACAAGATAACTTCTGCCAGCGAATGGTGTATCCTCTGGTGGTCTGCCAATTGTTCGAGTGACAGATATCGATAACCGCAAGCCAAGCACTCCTTACACCCGTCCTCCACGACAGTTTCCAAGCCAAACGGTGTTGAGAAAATGTCTTCCAACCCGCTTGCGAAAGGTGCTGCGCTCATCTGAGAGATCTGCTCGCCAATCGAAGGCTCTGGGCTACCGACACTTCCGCCAGGAGAGGAGGCAGGAGATTCGCTTTTCCGCCTCTTAGGAGCAGAAGAGGTGGAGGATACACTCTTGCGTCGCCTCGATTGTGATGGTCCGGCCTTGGCGCTTGACGCACCTGGTCTCAAGGCAGACTTGAAATCGATGGATTGTTGCGATAATGTGAAGTCGGTCGGATGCTGCACCAACAACATGTGTGGTGAGAGAGTGAGCTGCTGGGGCGCTGCGGTCGGTGTCTGCACGCTACTCAGATCATAGGGCCAGTCGAAGGCGAAGCTCCGCACGCCAGAGAAGTCGTTCATCGTCGCAAGGTATATCAGAGAACAGGCGGGCGACTGCGACCGAAGTTCGATTTCGTGCTTAGGCAAAAGGTATGCGGTCAAGGTGGTAAGGCTGCTCTGGGGACATCAATGGCGTGTTATTTCAACGACGCAGCATGGGCCTCTGGACGTGCCATCACTAACTTGGCCATTAGAACTAGAGGGGTCGGAAGTGGTTACTGCTTCGCGACCAAGCCGGCAAAAGCAGTGCGATCGGGCGTATGGGAGATAGCCGTGCTCACGAAGAGGTCAGAGGGTCGGGTTGGTGGCATGGCAGGTGGGCGTTTGGTCCCGCGTTCCTCTAGACATCTTCGATCGTTCCATGTCCCCAGTTCTGTATGCGGCTAGAGACTAGAGTAGTTCTATGAGTAGGGCAGTAGGCTGATGTTCCGGGCTCACTTCTGCAGGCCTGCGTCACTGACCGCTGAGGTGCGCTCCCCTGCTGAACTTCGACAACTACACCTTGTCGGCTCCCTGTCGCTGTCAAAATGCGTTTGCTGCTTGTCAGCGGCAAATGCGGCTGTTGGTCTCCGAGACATGTCCGCGATGTCGGTCTGGATCCCTTCGGCATGGACATGGGCATGGGGACGAATCATCGGAACCAGTCATCGGAAGACCACTCTGGCTCGGCATTTCCGAGCTCGATGTTCGCCAGGTCGGCCCCTACGGCGAGGGATGCACCGTCTATGCTATAGTCGGCTCAGAGCCTCAGATGCCATGTCCACGGATCTCTTCCCTCGAAAAGCCACGGCCCTGACAGCAACTGGGAGCATGAGCTGTGATACTGTCCTCTATATACGCCTTTCGTGAACGCCTTTCGTCCGGCAGATCAGGTGGGGCAAGTTCAATGACGTTGTGGTTCACATCAAAACATTCATGTGATGACATTCATGTGATGACATTCATTCATGCTACTTGCTCTGTTGAATAACCAAATAGGACCTAATATAGTTACCAGTACGCAGCATGACAGTCACGAACGGGCTTCCAAATGGCGTACACGACAGCACAAAGCCGGACGTCGTAATCGTGAGTCCCCCGATTGTCTGTACAACCGTCTTTCACTTGCTAATGATCCTCAGGTAGGCGGATCTCTTGGCGGCCTTTTCGCTGGCGTTGCTCTCAAGAGCCATGGCTACAACAGTGGGCGCACGAAAATTGTCTCCTGGAGTATCTGCTCATAGCACTCTACAGCAACCATCCTTGAACGCACTCCTGGATTCTTACTTGAAAACCAGGGCGCAGGTATTGTAGCTGGCGGCGACACTATTGACTTCTTCAAGATATATGATCGGACCGGCAAACCCGTGGCCGTACCCAGCTTCAAGCGATTGTACCTGAATCAGAAAGGCCATGTCATCCATGAAGAGGTCAATCGCCAGAACATGACATCTTGGGACTTGTGTTACTATCTGTTGCGTGCAAACTATGATCGCGTTGACTCGGCGTACTTGGAAGGCGGCAAACTTCCAGAAGAGCGGCCTACTGATGGCAAGATCAATTATAGATACGGATGCACAGTCACCGATGTGATTGACGAAGGCGCTGTGGTCAGAGTCAAGTTTACAAAGCAAGAAGAGGATGGGACTAAAGTTGACGATGAATTGACTACGAAGTTCCTGATTGCTGCAGACGGACCAAGCTCAACTATCAAGAAAATTATGTGTCCTGAGGTGGAACGAAAGTATGCCGGCTATGTGGTCATCAGAGGGACAGTCCCAGAAAAGGAGGCCACACAAGAGGCCCTGGACGTGTTTCGGGAAAGATTCTGCTTCTACCATTGTCCTGGAATACAGAATCTGACTTATACCATTGCCGGAGAGAATGGTACTACAGAACCTGGCAAGCGGCTCCTGAACTTCGTCTGGTACACCAATTTCCCCGAAGGCGAGCCAGAAATCGAGAAGCTCATGACCGACAAAGGCGGGAGACGCAGGCACATCACAATACCACCTGGAATGATCGCTTGGGACGCTTGGGAGATGATCAAAGGCCGTGCTGATGAGAGCCTCCCTCCTCAAATGGCGGAAATGGCCCACAAGACCAAGAACCCGTTTGTGCAATGCATTACAGACGTGATATCGCCGAAGCCACTGCACATGGGCGATAAAGTGTGCTTGATAGGTGATGCCCTCGCTGGATTCCGGCCGCACACTGTTGCCTCAACCTCCCAAGCTGCTTACAATGTCATGAGCCTTGTCGATTGGCTAGACGGCAAGATCGATCGAAAGCAGTTCGTGGCACAAGTGATGCAGTACGCACGCCTGATCCAAAGCAGGGGTGTCTATATTGGCAATCGCTCGCAATTCGAGTCTTTGCCAGTTGAGGAATACATCAAGGACAGGTAAGTGGTCGAGAAGGAAGAACGAGTTACCTGCCCAATTACGCTTACATTGCAAAGGAACATGATGAGCATACCTAGACGGGACTTGGAGTATCCTGAGTGGACAAAGGCAGATCTTGACAAAATGTAAACTCACGAGGCTCATTATTCTCAGAGGCAGCAGAACTGTACAGTATTGTCAGGATCAGCCTCTGCACTTTCGGAGCGCCCGCTTGCCCCTCTACGAGAGGATGAAGCTGGTCTTCAGCTGTGCCTCAGTCGGAGTTTGCAGTCGGTGTTACCGGACTACGCCATTTCTGGAAGGATAAACACCGATGAGCTCGTCCTATAATACCAATTCTGGAGAGTTCCAGGAAACCCAGGAGCTCTTCATCGTATCATGCTTTGAACAAGATTTGACGGGTTTACCGCTCTTCCATATGCTGACACGACCCAAGGACATAAGGCTTTTCAATAATCGCCGTTGATCTCGTTAAGTACACTTCGTAGGTATCGAACACGATTCGGTAAAAGATATGCTGGGATACTTTTCTCGTTGATAGCCAGCTACGCCACAAGTATCGTATAAACCAAGACATTACGTCTAACCCAGACATCGAGAGCTCTCCGCGTCAAAATAGACAGATACACTCACCTCAATGAGGCTCCCAATAGACCTGGCGATCACAGACCCACGGCCGCACAGATCATCGAAGACGAGGTTGTCGTTGGCAAGTTGACCGGCAAGACGATCTTGACAACAGGAGGTACCGCACGCAGGTTTGAGGACCGAATCCGCTAGAGTGCTTCGAAAACCCGGAGCTAAAGTCTTGATCACAGCAAGAGATTCAGCAAAAGGACAAAGGTGCGCAGCAAAGATCAACGCCGATGACAAGCAGTGCCCAGATGTTGAGGTCATCGAAATGGACAACGCAGACCTGGACTCAGTCCGCCGCGGTGCAGAAGAATTTTCTGGATTTTGTCCCAAACTGAACATTCTGACGTAAGCGTAACCACCACATCGTCCACCATATCATACTGATCTCTCTACAAGACCAATGCCGGCGTAACGGCCTGTCCCGAAGCCCGCAGCGCTCAAGGCCACGAGCTCCAATTCGCAACAAACCACCTGACCCAATTTCTGCTCTTTCAAACTTTGAAACCCACCCTCCTAGCCGCCTCAACGTCCACTTTCGCCTCCTGACATATCTCTCTCTCTCCTCGGCAGGCCACCCCGAAAAGTACAATCTCACAAACGAATACATACCTTTCACAGCCTATACGCACAATCCAAAACCGCGAACATCCTCTTCGCTAACGGGATCGAACGTCTTTACGGTCACAAAGGCATACGCGCGTGGTCCGTCCATCCAGGTATTATATTCGAAACTGACATTTCCAGGCATCACGATGGTGGGGCGGATGGTTTGCAACAAAGACTTACAGCCGAGACGCCGGGACTGCAGAGGATCTATGAGAGTACAGCCCAAGGTGCTGCGACGCAAGTTTGGGCTGCTGTGGGAAAGGCGCTGGAGAGGAATGGTGGGAAGCATCTTGAGGATTCGGCAGGTGAGTTGGAATATGAATGAAAGGCATCATGTCTATGATATTGAGATGGCGAGGAGGTTGTGTAGGGATTCGAATGAGTTGGTTGGGTGGAATAAGGAGGTGGAGTGATGTGATGTCTGAGCAACTTCTGTCTGGATGCATCATGCAAGCCATGCAGCTTTCCGTTTCTCTTAACGATCGGAACTTCGGCACATGAGATTGCATGGCTGGTCTCACTTTGTGACTGAGGTGCGCCTGAGTTGGCTATTTGCAGCAGAGTCAACTAACTGGCTTACTTACTAAGTGATACACCTTATACACTTCACTTACTACCACTCGCAGGCCCAGCCTCAGCTACTCGTCCCTTCCTTAGCTTCCTTCATGCACCACTCTGGACTCGACCAACTCACATCTCGAGTAATCAAACCCACCACTACTCACCAACTTCACTTACTCTCCGGCACCGATCTCCCCGGCATCCGCCAAAGAATGGCACCGATATCTCCAACGGGCAGAGCCCACAAGACATCGGAGGAGGCGGAGACGATGTGCTTCAACGAACTCAGCACCTCCTTCACACCAGTGTCGGAAGTCAAAAAGAGTCATAGTGACGATGATGTTTGACACAAGGAGAAACAGTAACTTTTCTCAACATCATCCATTATCAGTGTTGTAATCTATCATGAGTGTGCATACCGTAACGAAGGGCATAACTCATTCGATCATAGGGAAGTACCGTGTTCCTCATTGTATAAACAGCAGTCTCTGATGATTCAGATAGCCTCTTGTCTTCTCGGCTTAGAGAGCGATGACAGCAACGCCGAAAGCGGCGATGGCAGCACCAGCGAACGCGACGCGAGTGTTGCCAGCAGCACCGACCTGCTGCAGTGGAGCGCTTGGGGTAGCGCTGGCCATTGTGCCGTTCTGGCTCATGGTTGGAGCAGAGTAACCGGTGGTCATGACTGGAGCCATGCTGGTGGACCAGGAAGAGGAGGATGACCAGGACGACTTTGGGGTCTCGGAGCTAGACCACGAGCTGCTGCTCTCAGCCCAAGAAGAAGAGTGTTCGACCCAAGCAGAGGAGTGAGAGTATCCAGTTGGCATCGCGGTGGTCTCAGCCCAGGTGGAGCTATGGTCACCCCACGCGCCGGAGTGGTCGCCCCAAGCGCCGGAAGAATGGGCAGCCCAGGCAGACGAAGCGGCAGCTGGAGCAGCGGTGGCTGAGCCCCAGCCTGGCATGTAGGATGGGGAGTAGCTGGCAGTGCCAGTGTACATTGGGCAGCCTGGGACGTCGTATCTTGGGGCACCAGCTCCTCCGCCGCAGTCGAGGAAGTCGCACAGCTCACCGGTACCTGGGACGTACCACGCGAGGGAAGCACCAGCTGTGAGGATCATGTTAGTGATGTGCTTGACAATGATCGATAGGGAGATTGGACTTACCTGGAGAGGAGACGTCGGTCGATGTGCAACCGACCAAGTCAGTGCGAGCCATGGCCAAAGTAGCCAGCGAGGCAGCAGTGAAAAGCACGGGGTACATCTTTGCGATTGTTGCTTGTAGCGTTGTAGAGGTTGTTGAGATTGTTGTGATGAGCAGCCGATGTGCTGGCGATGTATACGTGTATCGTGGGAAAGCGAATGTGACTTGATATTACTGCTGCAGAAAGACGAAGAGCAAAAGATGGAGAGGAAGAGGAAGTGTAGCAGAATATGTAGGAAGGAAATACGCACTCTCTTACCTCAATCAAACATACTAGATCCTTCATAACGGTCAAGTCAGCGGTGTTTGGCAGAGTCTCTGGAAGCTAAGCCTGGCTAAGCATATTATAGGGGCCGTTGGAAGGACGCCACAAGCGTTTCGCCCCAAGAGACTCCGTAGGGTTTGACCTTTGCTCGCTTCGTGAGAATTCTGATTTGACCGGCGACGCGATCCGATGGCATGCTGAAATGACTGTAAACAGTCTGCTGACTCGGAGAAGAAGAGAGTCCGACCTGTCACCGCGGAGCGCGTTGTGGTGTCGACGGCTGGGAAAGCAAAGTCAACAAGCAGAAACAGAAGCAGAAGTCAAGACTAGGTATCTCTGCCTGCCAAGCATAGTCGGCCCGGTTCGAGTCTTGGCTCTCCCGAGAGCTGTTTGCGGACGACCTCCACCATAGCATAGTACCATAGCCATCTCTCCCATCCACCACCCATTAACCAGTCTCCCAAGATGATAACCAAATACCTCACCTCGGTCGCCACGAGCTTCAGTCCATTCAATGCTCGCTCTGGAAAAACCGCCCGAAATTTCCTCGCCATGCTCCCTCCCAATGCTCGATCAACAATGGCCATAGACGTGAAAATACTACCGCAGGCACAGGCACACCAAACTGTGACTTTGGATCTGAAGTTCAGTGAGTTGAGCGAAACACCGCCACAGAAAAATGGGACTGAGCGAGATGATGTTGGGACTTTGGCTAACGCTTGGTACTATAGAAGATGGAAAGGAAATGAAACTTGATTTGGATAAGGTGAAGATCAAAGAGATAGAGATTGAGGTGGACAGACATTCTAGGACTTTGAGACGGAAGGAGGATTTGGCTGGATGATGATGAGGACGAGCGGCAGGAGCTAAAGACAGTTCTGGACCATTTAATCGAGGTACCCAGCAGTTGATTCGCGAGACAAGGGCAGATATGTCTCAAGCCATTTGCAGCATGCCGCGCCGAGCAAAGCAGAGAGTGCGCGTGCGAGAAGACGAGACCCGGCTCAGGGACGCTACGCTTCGAGATGATGCGCGGGCTTGAAGAATGCGCGATGTGCCATCAGGGCAATCTATATCAACACGCCACTTGGAGAGAGACGGGGGGGATGGTGGTACGTGCACAGATTCGGCCACAAGGTCTGTACATATGACAGTCTGGTGGATTGCGATCACGCTGTCTAAATACGGAACAAGAGCTCTGGGCTCTGGCCGCTGTATAACGCCCAGAAGATCAGACATAATCGTCCTCGTCGACAACCGCGATCACATGCGCCGTATCAATGTCATCAACTTTGTCATCCTCCTCTTCAGGATGCATCAGCTCACCAAGTTGCGTGCTTTCAGAAATGATCTCACGTGCTCGGCTCTCCCAATCGTCGCCATTTAGATCCATATCTTCCTTCACGAGGAGCTCGACAAGGTGTGGAGCAAGCACCACTTGAACGAAGCCAGATACGCCTCCTTGCACACCAGATGTCGATACGAGCTTGTCTTTTTTCGATCGCTGCCGTATGTCGTTCGTAAAGCGGCTGATGATGTGCTCAGTTCTGCGTGCAAAATCAGCTTTGATGTTCAGCGTCAAGGTTGGTGTACCATACATTAACTTCTCTCCTTTCGGTCCGTAGTAACCCATTGATGCGCCTCCTCTGGTATCGTGTCCGGTGATGAGATGTTCGAGATCCTTCCTGGACTTCTTCGACTTGTTCTTCAGCTCGTTACGATAGTGCGAGTCCACCTGGTCGTTCACTATGTCTTCCAGGAACGAGTCGTGTGCATGCATTCTTAACGACAAATGCTTCCAGTCGATCTCAGGATAGCCTCGTTCTTGCCATTGCGCTTCTGCATCCTGCTGCTGATGCCATCTGCAAAATCGCTTCTGCCATTTATAGGTCAGCTCCCGCCCACGCAGAACTTCATCTTGAAAGTCTTCCAGCAACGACCTCTTCAGCGCTGCTCCACAATGACCACATTTTACATTTGGGGCATCACCCGACAGATCTATCTCTTCCATCTCGTCTTCTGAGATTTCTGTCAAAGGTGAATCATCTATTCTCGGATCCTCGGCCTCTGCTCCTGCCGATGTTTGAGACGTTTGTACGGATATGGTGGTCTGTGATAAACTTGTTGAGCCATAGTCGAGGGCACCCACCATCTTGAACTTCTTGATGGGCGAGGTTTTGGCTTTATGCTTCAGAGCTGCGGCCTCTGATTTCCGGAATTGCTTTTCGGCAATTTTCTGCTTCATCGCAGCTTCCTTGCCGTACTGCGACTGTTGTGAAGAAGATTTCGGCATGAAGACTTGAGGATTTGCCTTGGTCTTTCGCTGCTTCGATCCCGTGTGCATATTCTTGAGCTTCTTTGCTTCCTCCCTCATCCAAGATGGTTCGTCATCACTGAACCCCTCAAGCTCAGCGTCGCTAACCATCTTCCTTTTCTTGCCCGGTAGTACTTCCTGCGCGCTCGGATCTCTCCACTGTGGCTTAGGCTCCTCCTTACGCTTCGCAACAGGCTTTGCCACAGTCACGCCTGAGATCCTGAACCCTGATACACCCTTCACCTCGCTGGGCACCGCTGAAACCGCTTCCTCTTCCTCAACATCGCTGCTGCTTGCCTTTGGGCTTGCATTGAAATCCTCCTCTTCGTCCAGCATGATCACCTCGTTTTGTGAGCTCCTCCTGCTGTCCGTGTTGTTTGGACTGGGATATGTCTTCTCAGCTTCTGTCTTCCTCGCCTTCTGCCCCACTGGGCTATCATCAAGCTCAATGACTTCTTGTCTAGTTTGTTTCTTCGGCTGCTCTGGTGTCGCAGTCTCCCGGTCGAATCGCATGCGTAGTTTGCTTGGCGAAACGGCCAGTATGGGTCTTGGGGGCCTATGAGTCTCCTTGTCTGCTGCTATACCGTCTTCGTGATCGTCACTGGAAGCATGTGCGTGGCCATTGACTATCGAGAGCAGTGGCCTGTATCGCTGTCGACTTAGCGGTGGCATTTTGCATGATTGTATGGGATGATATAGCGTGAGGCGCGACGTACAGCAGGCATTGATATGCTCTCTCGTTGTGGCGAGTATGTCTACTGCGCAGTGGACTCGAAGGTGAGATGAACTTTGACATTGGAAAGTGCGGTGCGCGTCGAGAGTTCAGGGTCTGTGCGGCTTGAGGGAAGCGCGTCGCCTCGTGATGATATCACGTGCATGTCACAAAACTTCCGTAACGAAATATGTTGGCATTGTCCCCTGATGCTATCGTCTCCTTTCCATTCCATCCACAGTTGTGCCCCTTGGGTATAGTTACAGCAATTAATCTGCGCGAGCAGTCATAGTCCTCTCTAGTGGATCACCCATGATTTGGCCATTTCCCGAAAACATGTGAAACATGTACATTAAAGCATTGCCTCATCCGACCGCACAGCTGGTGCTGATCTCAGGTCCCACAATACCCAATAACTCCAGACCACCTCTAACGCCATCTACTGTGGACATTTCTCCTTCCTCCATTTGTGTCTGCCTGTGAGCTGGTGTCCGTTGTCTCCGAACCACGACGAAAAGGTCTGGATGTAGTATCTTTGCAAACGCTCAGGTTTTCGAACCCCGACGGGGGCGCTCGGCTTTCACAGATCCATTGGCCTCAGTGCTCATCTGCTGGGCACGCTTGACCCGCTGGGGCTGGTGGGCACGGTCGTAGTCTTCCTCCGGCTGTAATAGCCCTAAGAAGCGCTTTAGCACACCTGTCGGCAAAACAAAAAAGTTTCGCAAGTTCGCGTAAGCCCCGTGGCGCTTCGCCGTATTGGAAGGAAGCCGAGTGGACAGCCGAAACCACTGTGTTGACGAAGCGAAGAGCAGCAACTAATACTGCTGGCCACCTGCACCATAGTCGAACGCATTGGTGCCCTCTGTGGATGGGTCCATGGTGTTGTCCAGGACATTGTGATTCGAGTCTCCATAGGTCGGCGATGTTACATTGCCGCTGCTTCCGCCTGCAACAGCTGGCTTCTGATGCTCACCACGAGCAACCAGATTCTTGGTCGCAGTCAGTATGAATGCGGGGATAAGATATATACGCATGTATGGATAGTTTGCACAGTTTCACGACTCACCTCTCGGTACCTGGCTAGGTAGATCTTCAGCGCCTCGCCATAATTTTCGAAGCCAAGCGAGGTCATGGCGAAGAGGATATCCTCGCCATTGACTGTCTTGCGCTTCTCCTGTTGACATTTCTCTGATGCTGTTGATGATCATTAGCCGCGCGCGTCAAACACTAATAGCCGCCGTGAGATGGCGCTAGAGCAGTACGTACCTTCGCTGGTGATGAATGAGATGAACTCGCTCACGCACTCTTGCATGCACTCTTTGGCTTCTTTTGCGATCTTGGCATTTTCGGGAAGCGCCATCTTCATGATTCTCGCGACTGGAGCAAAGTTATGTATGTTAGCGTCGCCATCGAAGTTTCTGCGATTGGGATTTCTCGGGCGACTCTGTGCTTGCGGCGAAGATGAAGAGTGCGGGGATGGCGAAGGCATGGTTCTGTTTCGTCTGATCGTCCAGTCGGCGGCAGGCGAGACAGAGGCTGCAGATCTCTGGCTGGCCAAGGGCTCTCTGATTCGACGGACTTGCAGACCAGATGCGCGATGCAGCGATATATGTGTGGATAGGAAGCGACGCCAGTCACGACATTTCGTCGAGATTTACAGGTGTCAAAGAATGCCAAAGTGCTGTTCCTCCTGTAGCACCAGAGGTTGAGAGGACAAGGATAGCACGGGGCGTGGTGCGATGCAAGGTGTAACGAGGCGAGGCATATGCAGTACAGGAGAATTCATCAAAGCGATACTCACCATTGGCAATGGGCAACCATCGGTCCTGCTCCTTGACCTCGAAGTCGTATCCGACATCTTCAGGACGAAGAGCAGTCATGTTCTCTTCGTCGTTGCCGTTCCCGTTGCTATTTGGCTGGTCGGCGGTATGGTCATTTTCCGCCGGCGACTGAGTGTCCGCGGCTTCGGGCTCAGTGTGGTCCCTTGGGGACTGCGACATCTTTAATGGAGGTGCGTAACCGTTCCGGGTAGGATGAGCTGTCAATGATTCGCTGGCCACCACGTCAACAACACCCCTGGTGCTGCAGTACGACAGAACTAGCTCGGGTGGTGCAGGTGGGAACGAGTTGCCGGCGCCGGCACACAGAGCGAAGCCAAGTGCGATCAGTCGTAGTGTCCTGCAGAATTGCGGTGTGTTTTACGTGCTAGGGCCGCGGTGTGGGTGCTGGTCGCCACTGGAAAGGTAAATAGATTTGTAGCTCGTAGCTTCCAGAACAACGCGCCTTGTCCACGGCACAGCACGGTGCAGTGCCAGCCAGTACGTGCGCTGCACACTGGGCGGTTTGCGCGTGGAGCCTGAGGATGTGTAGCGGACGGCGGGCGGCGGGCGGCGGGCGGCGGGCGGTGAGGGCGCACAGGAAACTGGAAACTGCTGCGAGCGAGCAAGCCAGTTGCACTTTTCGCTGATTCGATGTTTGGCGCGGCCACAGCCGGTTTGCAGGTACTTTGTGCGCGCACTAGGCCTAGCTCGAGGAATGTGAGAACGAGAAGGGACTGGAGGCCTGGCGCTGTGCAGTGGCGTATGTGCGACGTGCGGTATGCTGGATATGATATGCGAGCCTGCGAGGGTGCGAGTCTGCGAGTCTGCGAGTCTGCGAGACGAGGTTCGTGGCTGCTGCTCGAGCTTGGCAAGCGCAGCGCTGAACCTTGAACAAGTGCTGCGCAGAGCACTCAGCAACTCGACAACACAACAACACACGCGCCACACCACACACTGCACACTCCGCTTCCGCCCGTGGCAGCCCGGTTCGACTCGGCGAGTCTGCGATGCTCTGGAGGAGTGCGATGCAATGCGATGCGTTTGCGCCTCACCATAAATAATGCCCGCCCGTACCCCTCCAGCCTCCAGACCCAACACAATGCTGTCCGCCTACGCGCAACGCGTCTAAGTAGCAGCGGCGTACGCGCACAAGAAGCTGACCAGACCAGCACCCAGCTGGCCAACGAGGAAATCGGTGCGAAAGGAAGTGGTGATTGGGCCTTGCGCTGCAAAAGAGCCCCCCATTCTTTATGGAGGAAGAGCTTGAGCGGCACGAAGCAGCCGCCGCCCTTTCCTTTTTCCGACGAATCACCATGCGCCTGCAAGGACTCCCATACCAGCTGCGACACTACTCTGCTCCGGCAGCTGTCACACTCTCGAGTCTCAGCGTCCTTGTCCGGCCACGCTGCTGCAATGCCGGACCCGCAAAGACCTCATCCCGCATCTCACGATGTTATGCATGCGGGCCCAACACCGCGTAGTCGTCGTGACGAGGGGAATCCAAAAAGTACTGCAGCTTGTACCTCGAACCCTTCTCCAAGCGTGGCATCCCACACTCATTAGCTTGCAGATATGCGCTGGCAATATCGAGCGGCGCATTCATGACGGAATTCGTTTCGACGGAAGTGCCGTCGCATGCAGCTTATAAGTCATAAATCATGGCAGGATGGGATGACACACATTTCAGGAATTCCCTCCGCGTCCATTGCATGGTCTAGACTCTAGCGCTTCCGTTTACCATGCAACGAACATAGCTATGGAAGAAGGCTGCCTGTTCGCAGGCGAATTGCTACGAGATTCGCATTGACTGGCTCGGCAAATTCCTACAGCTCGACATGTTTTGCACCGCTGTGCACTTCATTCACCAGCCTGACCTTAACGTCTGACGTTGAAAAGAGCCTATGATAGTGAGGCTGTGCCTGACAGCTTACAGAAACCAATGATCTTTGCTCACTCTGCTCGGCCTCAAGTATTGGGTCTTCTCACTCAGCTAACGCAGCGGGCCAGCGCATCTTGCATAAGGGTGCTCGCTTACTCCCTAAAGCCTCTCCCACGCCTTCGGTTGACCCTTGTGCACCGAGCTCATGACACCTTTGACAGACGCGGTGGTGTGGTGCACTGTAGCCCTAGGACCCAGAACAATGTCATCTTGCAGTGACGTTTGACAGCGCACATCGAGATGGGTGATAAGACTCGGTACTGGGAGACATGCGCTATCAATCAGGTGACATATTGTGACTTCAGCTCTCGACCTGCTGTGCTACTGGGGCGCTGGAATAAGGCGACGCGAATGGGGCCTCGACTAGTTGGGCGAAGGACAAATTTGCTGGGTACTACGACTGCTACTACGATATTGGAACCCAGACTCTGCTACAGCTTCTTCAAGCATGTAGTGTCAAAGACTTGTTCTTGCCAGCATCGGTGTTTCTGAAACGGCATGGAGAAGTTCGGCGGTCGAGATCCGGGCCGTGGGTCCCGACCGAACGAACGCTTCATCTCCATGCAATACTGACACGTCTATCCATGCTTTCGTGTCGCAGATCGTCTTCAGAAAGGCCAAGATCCGGGTTTTAGTCCTCGACTTTGACTTCCGAGAAGGCACTACAGTACCTCCACGAGCATGTGTGCCACCAACCCCAAGACTAGTGGAGAATTGTCTGCAAATGTCATCTGGAGAGCTCACACGAGGGCAGGCTGTGTAGCAGGCTGCTCGCGCATTCTTCCGGAGTCGGTGGCTGCCAGACACCCTGTCCAGCATAGGAAATCATCCGCCCTTGCATGTTCCGAAGTCGCAATCATTGCTGAACAACCTGAATATTATTCTTCTTCTGCAAGTCGCCATATGTCAGTACACCGCCACAAACCAATTCCACCATGCTGCGCCTTACCTTCCATTTCTCCATCTCAGCCTGCTTGCTCTGATACTGCTTGACAAGATCATCCAGAACCTTCTTTAATCCTTCAGCATTCGTCTGCAGCGCCGGCAGCACATCCTTCACCGTCCTTTCCACAAGGACGCCATTGATCATTCGAAAGCATTTTCGATCGCCGGGGAGTGGCATGAGAGTTTCTAGAACCAGCCTGGACTCGTTAGTGAAGATCCATGTCAAATTGACTTCGTAGGTAAGTGCAAAGTCCGAATTCTTCGATTCTTGCCGAGCAACGCTTCTGCAGGTACGAGCTGAATCTTGCATGCGGATGGCGATGGAAGGAAAGGAATATGTGTCAGGGATGGGCACCCGAACTGGTGGCGGTGAAAGAGAGTTCAATTGGCTCAAGAACATTGTATGTGGAAGCGAGGGTCTCCATTGGCGGTGAGACACCGCAAGTATGACATGATTGGGAGGAATTGAACGGCAAATGCTGGGTCCAGGTCTCTTTTGGATTGTTGCACTCACTTGTGTTCTTCGACTTCCTGTTCCACATCGCCGATTTTCTGCGCAACGGCCTGGAGGGTGTCTTTGTAGTTGGAGTATTGGACTTGAAGCTCTGATTGGAAAGTGAGCGAAATGCTTCAAATCTAATCTAGGACTTCTACCTTGCTGCTTCTTGGCCGAGATTTGTTGTTGTGACATGTTCGCGATATGAGTTTCGGAGGTCAGGCGTGGTCTTGTGCTTATCATGCCTGATGGTGAACTTGGTGAAGCTTCAAGCTTCCTGTGCGCGACTTTTGCAGATTTGTCTCGATGACAGAATTCCGTGCAAAGCTCCAGACGACATCGACTTGACCGTTTGCCATCTCTCACAACACCGCATGCACCTAAGTCCTTCCACTTGATCTCACCATGCATCCACACTTGCACAGAGAAGATCAAAAGGGTGAGCGCAACCACGCTTCATGTCATGCGCAGCCAGGCTGATGTGTTGTAGGGTGCGAAGAGCTCATGACGGCTCTTGAAGAATGCCATGCCAAAGGATTTTTGTGGAAGTGCATGGGCATGTGCAGTAGCACCAAGACAGAAGTGAACAAGTGCCTACGAGCTGCCCGACTCCAGCGAACGGCCGCGAACCGAGAAGAGGCGAAGAAGAAGCGAGCGCACATGGAGAAGATTTGGAATGAGATTGATGCCAACACATGAACGGGGCCTGTCGCAAGGAGTCACGAACCAACGACAGAGGGAGATCTCAGGTCATAGTGGCAGATATGCCACAATCAATCATGTGCGTTGGCGCGGCAGGTTGTATACGCTCAGGACATTGGCCAAGCGGAGCCTCCGGCGAGGACTAAGCACTTGCGTGCCGACATCTGACCTGCTGGGCTTCGCACTTATGCCAGAGGCACGCAAAGTGAGGCATGCGGAGGTATGAATGAGGCCGTGAAGCTTCAACGCGACTCTCAGCACTCGAGACAGCGGGGACGTGAGAGCGCATACAGGACAATGAGCGCAGTCGTGTGTACAGCATTTTCTCTTACCTGTATTGTTGCACTCACTGTATATTGACTCAGTCAAGACGAAGCTTTCATCGATTGTGCTGAAAGAGATGCCGACCTGCGTTCACTTGTAGGAGCGTACCCTTCATCTGTCCTTTAGAGAGCCGAGTTGCAACGAAGAACAGATTGTCAGTGAAATGCTTTGTGTCCACTCGCAGGTTCCTGGGATGAAGGTATTGGACCCACTTGTACTCTGCGCCTTCCCGACGAAGCTTCCAGGCAACTCCCGCTGAAGTGTTTGTCTGGTCCAGCTCATTTCCTGGGCACCTCAGCATCCTCAAGATCGAAGCGACAACATGCATCCGCACATCATGTTCGCCAGCGATTCAGCACAGTTTAACAGCGACCTCGAAAGTCTGATGGACTCGGCCGCCGCCGCCGTTGCATCTGGGTATACAGGCAGCGCGATGCCCACCACGCCTCCAACACATGCTCCGATGGTACGATCACCGCCGAGAGATCCGCGTGTGAGCAACAAGCGAGCCGCCGAGAATATCTCTCAGCACAAGCGCTCCAAGAAGGCCAAGGTTAATGCTCGTCTAGGCACCGCAAGGACTAGGCATTGCTGACCATTAAACAGCTGGCGACCCCTGGGAAGGCTGATGCTGCCGATTCTGCCAGTCGCCATCCATTCCGAAGCTTTCAGGTTGCCAACACTGAGCCATTTGCGTCTGACGTGGCCATACCGACGGGGCCCTCAAAGAAGCAGAAGGGTATCAAGCGTGTCGTTCGGCGCCAATGGGATCCTTCTCACGATGGGATCGCCTACGAGGATCTGCTTGAGCAGCGGCGGGCCGAACAGCTCTTCAATGTTGACCGCTATGTGCCACCTACTGGTGCAGCGAGTATGGGCCGCCGCGAGAGCGCATTCAGCAATGGCACAGCTCGCTCTGCAGCCCCTGGACCAACAAGTCAACATTCTGTTTCTGTATCCGGTGTTCGCCGTGGCTCGAAGAACGATCACGTCGCATTGGGAGCTGCTTTACAATCAGCCACGACTAATGGGATGCCCTTGAAACTTAAGCATTTCCGATTCTCCGCTCTACCGAGAAAGATGAAGGAGAAGATTTTGTGGCCACTCTTGGTAAAGGATGGGCCTATTGTTGTCGACTTCACCTGGCTTCGCGCATTCATCCACGGCCACTGTCGGGTCCCCACTTCGTACAAGACCATCAAAGATAGCGAGACCGGGCTGAAATACTCAGTGCCGCTTCCTTGGGGTGAAATCTACCGCCATGTCCGGGTAATGCAGGATGACTGCAAGTCCTTCAAGGGCGCCATGGAGCTCAGAGGGGACAAGACTCGCGCGAAGAAAGGACCATGCCGCGACTTGACGGCAGCCAGCCTGTTGAAGGTTTCTCGGGATGTGCACAATATTGCAGCACCAATCTTCTATGGTCACAATACGTTTCAATTCCCTTGGCCGACGACCGCTTGGATGCAACTCGAATCGTTTCTGGCCACCATTGGACCACAGAATGTCAGCCTTCTTCGCAATGTCGACATGCATGCACCCCTGTGGCATCGCGGTGTTCAAGAAGACTACGTGGAAGGCGCAATGCTCGATCTGACCTCCCCAGCTTCACGCATGGCCATTGTTACGCCACCACATCAAGATCGCTTGCTCTCTGCCGTTCAGTCGTCTCTTCAGGCATTCAAGGGCAACGTCACAGGCATGTCCTTCACGCTGGAGCACGGAATGTCTACAGATCGGTAAGCTTGTGCTCAGTCAGGATCGCTGATTGAGTTTATTTGCTGATGCAAGTTCAGATGGACGGGAAAATATACTGGGGATCGACAGCTCATTGCCATTGGCGATGCCGAGGACTTTGTGAAGCGGAAGGAGGAAGGTGAGTTGATTGACTTGATGCACATCGCCTCGACTTCGACAGATTCGGCTGCCTAACACTTTTCCATCCAGGCATGGCTTTACTCAAGGAATTCGGGAAATCTCTGGCAGTTACTCCTATCCTCCACCTCCATCACCCCAACCCATCAGCCAAGATACAAAAGCACGATAAGGCCGAATTCCGCTCAAGATATCCTGGTGTCAAGCGAGAGGCGGAGAAGTACGGATGGCAAGTCGACAGTCAACTCAAGGGACGTCGATGGTGATCCACACTCATGGTCAAAGACGTCAGTGAAGCATACTTGCCGGCTGCCGATCGCGCCATTGGCAAAGTTGTGCCTGGAGTGCAATTTCGGAATTTAGAAACGGCGCGCGGGGTTCAATCAGAGGACCGGGTTTTCCTGCTGTAATTTTGGGTTTGCTATACGACAGCCAAATCTCTGCCAAGAATCGAATGCTCACTCAGCCACATCGAAGCAGCTGCAAACACACTGCAAATCTCATCAACCACCCTTGGATGACCACGTCCGCCGCACGCTGCTTAAGACGATGGAACAGTCGTCCTGGGTTATGATGCGATACGCTTTTGGGTAACTGGTCGAGACTGGATTGGAGCTACAGGGATGGGTGCAGTCATGCAGTTCGGGCCAGCATGGATTTGCGGAGGTCATTCTCAACGATACCTGCACTTTTGTATACTTACTCCATAGCAACTCGTGCTTTTCCCCCTTCAAAATCGCCTTCGAATCTATGGACTACATGAACAGCTATGCCTTGTCATCCGCACCATGACACAGGCAACGGCCTGCCTTTGTTTGCAAGTCCATTGGATCCGGGTGGCTTCTCGAGGCATAACTCACAAGGCTCACGACTCGGAGATCGCAAGAAAAGGCACGAGCACACGGCGAGCTCATCTTTAGACTCGTCTGGCGAGCCAGCTTTCCGCCGCTATTCCGAAGCCACGAACGCCGAATTATTCTACGATCTTTGGTTTATTGCGAACCTCACCGGTAAGACTTTTGGATAACTTGAATTGATCCAAGCCAAGGACAATAATGTCGCATCACGCACACAAGCGAGACGTACTGCACAAAAATCTCATCTTACTAAGGCCACCTCATGCTCGGCCGTGCAGCGAGACAGCCATCGTAGCGCCAATGAATTGATTGAGAAACTGGCGGAAATGGTTTCATTGACATTGTCACAGTCTTCACGAACGTTCACGAAGTCAATGACCACCGAACATTGGCTCAATATGTCGGCTTCTTCTGCCTTTTATGGGAAGGAACCCAGTTGTCGCTGCCACTGTTGATGATGCTAACTTGAACACAGGTTCACCTGGTGTGCGTAGCTCAACGCAAGATCCTTGCATCCACTTGAGAACGACTGACCTCCGAACAGATCAAGTCAGCCTTTACGATATTCGATTCTCAATGGATAGCGTCTTCGAGCGGATCGCAAAGACCTGCCATTTCGGCACTATGTTAGGCTTCGCGATTGTTGGAGTGAACTTCAATGTCGGCGAACAGCCCGGGAAGACAATCGACGGTGATCTACATTACACGTCCTTCCGGGCGCTCACGCTCGTCATGATGGCGGATCGACTCATCCTGGTCGCGCAGTACATGCAGACAATCTGGTTCTCCAGGAAGTACAGACGAGCCGCCATACCACTGATCTACATCGTGGCGACCTACTGGACCGCTGCAATGGTCTACTTAGGACTATTCTTTACATTCCACCCCGGACAAAAAGACGAGAACCATACCTACCTCGCCTGGTACGCCATAGCCATTGCCGAGACCGCCGTAGTAACCTTCATCTCTTCGAAATGGCGAATCATATCCTTCAAGTATACTCATCTGGTCCAGCGGATGTCCCTCCTCACCCTCATAATCCTCGGCGAAGGAATCATGGGACTGGCCAAAGCCTGTCAGAAGATTTCCAAGATCTCCATATTCCATTTCTGGCCATCAGTCATCGGTGCCATTCTCTGCGCTGTCTTGATCCTGTACTTTATCTATATGCTCTATTTCGACTGGGTGGAGGAAGATCATTTCGGATCGATTCGAGAGCAGATTTGGTCATTCATGCATTTTCCATTGCATCTTTTCCTCGTTCTGGCTGTGGAAGGTGTTGCTCAAGCTGTTACCTGGCGGACTGCGACTGTCAAGGGAAATCAGATCATGAGGGAGTTTGAGACGTTTGACTTTGGCAATGAGACCCTCTGGACGAACGCATCGGCAAATTTCTGGCAGGTCGCTGCAAGAACGGTACGTAAAGCCCCCTTAACGACGCTCGGGTAGAAGCACTTGTGTATCGTCTGATATCCTTGCTAAAGCTAACAAATCGTCCTTGCAGGCAAACAATACCGCGAACGAAGTCTTCTATGCCGCCATAACCAAAGCAGACAGCTACGCCGCAACAACCATCGCTACACAGCGCCTCGATATCGCACACAATGCCACAGCCATCATCGCCTCCGGCAGCAACGCAACAGATGCCGCAATCGCCGCTGCAGAATGGACTTACTTCACCTTATTCCTCACAGTCTACGAAATTGCCGGCTTCCAGCCTCGATCGAACGATACACGCCCACAATCAAGCCTCGACGCCACAATAGACTTTAGCTCTGATATTTCCATTGACGAAGCCCTCACCGAATGGTCGCGCGACTTGGACAAGACGTACAGAGTTTTTCGACTTGTGTTCATCTACCTGTCGGTTTCAATCGGTGCTGTTGGGATGATTTGCGTTTTGTCTGCGGTTGTCAGTAAACGGCACAAGACGCTCGTGCATAAGTTGCGACTGGCCACTACTGCATTTGTTGGAGTTGGTCTGACGTTACTCTCGACCATTGTGTTGACCAGCGATGATCCGGAGAATCCCGTTTTTATTCAATATTCTAGTGGTCCTTGGTTGTTACCTACGATCACTTTGGCGCTGTTCTTGATTGTGGTTTTGAATAGTGTGCGTTGGCCATTCGGCTCGCGTCAGGAGAGGGCATAGTGTTTGATCGTTGATTTCTGTGAGTACACAATCACTTGCAATCACGGTGATTGTGGTTGTTGGTTCCTGGCCTCATGATTATGATCACAATCATACAATCACTACACGATTAGTAGAATTGGTCAATCAGGTAGACTGCTGCTAGAAATTGACTTCTATCAATCAATCAAATGAAGAGGTCGGCTTCCAAGGTAGTTAACGCAGCATATCACGATAGACACGAATTCGCATTCAGTCACTGACAGACCAAACCTTCAACAAACGCAAAGTGTTCTCAACCCATACCTCCCACCCAACCTACCACTACCCAAGAGACTTCCGCGGCTACGGCGAGACCGGCCTTCAAACCCTCCAATGGCCAAACACAGCAAAGACCGCAGTATCCTTCGTGATAAACTACGAAGAAGGAGGCAAACGCTCCGTCCTCTCCGGCGACGGGCAACAACTTGGTCGAATACCCTGGTCGTCCACTCCAAATAAACGAAAGGAACTACAACGTACCTGAGAATCCGTTCTGGCCATTCATTCCGACGCTTCAATAGATATGATATAAAGTTTGCATTATATGCTGTGGAAGAAAATCCGGAAGTTGTGAAGAGATCAGTGAAATTGCGGAAAAGTTATTGCAATTCATGGGTATGGGGGGATTGGATTATCATGGAATAGGTGTTAAGATGGAGAAAGAAATGATTGAAAACCCGCTGGTGAGCTTGAAAGGCTTGATTGGGTATCATATGCGCCGAAAGGATGGTGTTATGGAAGGAATTCGCCGCAGAGTAGGACGCTGGTGCCGTAGGTTTATGAGTTGGTAGGGGAGGAGTTAGTCTGTGTGTCGGACAGTTTATGTTGATGATGCGAGAATATGGTTTTTTCTTCTTCTTTTCCTGCTGTGATTTGCTGATTTGTTAATATTTAGGTGCCTAACTGGATTGATAGAGCGAATGAGAAAGATAAGGCTGATCCGAAAGGCCTGTAGTGTTTTGGGAGGTGACACTTATCGTTAACGTTCTGATCGTGTTTCAGACCGTACACTCTTACGACTGCGATGACTTCAAGTTCCACACGGCTGGCTCTGGGTTTCGCGACCCGAATGGCTTCTTCACACATCTCAAAATGCCTTTGATACATTGTATAAAGAGACAGAGAGGGTTCTCCCAAGATGATGACCATTGGTCTGCATTGCCGGATCATTGGTCGTCCCGGTCGGGTCAAGGCTCTGCGTAATTTTGTCGACTATATCAGTGAGAAGGAGGGAGTCTTTATTGCGATCAGGACCGAAATTGCGGAAGCATTTCAGGATCGCGCCAGAAATGATCCTTGGCGAAAGCGAAGTGTATCTTGAAACGAGCTAAGTTGTGTCGTACTTTGAGAGCTTGTACTCAATCTATGAAACGTTCATCCATACTTTGCCGACTTCCCGTGCTACATTCATAAGATTCTGGTCTCTGTAGCGAGCAGAGGTCAAGCTCAAGCCAATGGGCAGATTCTTCTCACCACGGAATGCCGGCACATTGACAATTGGCACATGGAGTGCAGTCCAGATGCCCTGAAACACTGCACTCCCAGTTCGGTCCAAGCCTTCAGGCGCTACGTCTGGTACCGACGGCGCAATCACCGCAGCATACTTCTCTGCGATCGCATCCCACTTCGGCCGGAGGGCAGCGATTCCATCGAATGCCTCGAGATACTGCTTGCGAGTATAGCCGTGATACTCTTCTACATGCTCGATCAGATCTGGAGCGAGAGAGCTTTTCGCCATGTAGTATTCTGGTCGAAATGCCACCCGACCATCCGAAAAGAGCATCACGGTGTGCCAGGTAGGCAATTCCGAAAACTCCTCGGAGAAGTCGAGCTCTTCGACCTCAGCTCCAGTGTCCTGGAGAAGTTGCTTGCCGGTCTCGAAGGCATTGCGTGAGCCAGAACCAGCATGATTCCAGACCATCGTCTTCATGAAAGCGAATCTCATCCCTTTGACACCGTTGAGAAGTGGCCTCGGAACCTCATCATCAGCCAATCCGAACACTTTCCCGAGAAGTTCAAGATCCTCCACGCAGCGGCCATACCAGCCCACCGTGTCCAAGCTTAAACTGTAGATTTTCTGCCCTTCTCGCGACACACTGTTCCAAGTCGGTTTGATTGCCCATGTGCCATTGAAGCTCGCCGGGCGGATCATTGAGCCTCCTGTCTGCGTGCCTAGTGCAAGTGGCGCTTGAAAGTCTGCAACTGCCGCTCCGGATCCAGATGACGAGCCTCCAGGTGTACGATTGGGATCGTGGGCATTTGATGTCTTAGTACCGACTGTGTTCGCAGCAAATTCTGTCGTTGTCGTCTTGCCCAAGATCAAAGCTCCGGCATTGCGAAGCATTGCTACGCTGGCGGCATCGACTTCTGGCTGACTGTCCTTGTAGATGGGAGAATTGTGCTGAGTGGGCATGCTGAAGGCAGAAAGTCAGTGGTGTCATCGCAGGCGTTGGATCGTTGTCGATTTACCCTTTGGTATATATGACATCCTGTATTCAATCAGCTCGGATCAAGGCACGAGGATCAACAACCCTACCTTAACAGCTACTCCAACTCCGTGCAGAGGACCACGCTCTGACTTTGGAATTCTGTCAAGTGCCCTCGCATCTTCTAAGATCTGATTTGCATCGAGATAGATCCACGCCTTGACGATATCATCTCGTTCCTTGATACGATCAAGCAGAGATCTAGCATAGTCTTCAACAGTAAGACTATCCGACTCGAAAGCTTTCAGTGCATCAACAGCACTCAGGCGGTAAGGCTCAACGCTCATATCCGAATCAGCTTAAGTCCCCGTTTTGCTGAAGAAGAGGGATGATTGTAGAACTAGCTCCGCCTGGCCTGGAGCCTACCTACGAAGAAGCCATACTGGCTATGCAGTCACGTTTTCTATAATAGCCATCTGCGTCGGCCGCAAAGGCGATTCTCCGCCGGTTCACCCTCGGCTCCGTGATCGGAGGCGAAGGAAGCCATCTTGGTGTCGGCCTATCTGTACCTGAGCTGGAGCTGTCCGGCGCACGAGCATCACCAGGGATCATATCAGATTGCAAGGTGATAGAGGTGGCCCCAGGCTCCCAGGGAATATGCAGTCGCAGGGAAAGGCTGGATGAAGAGAAGGCTCGTTGACGGTTGTCCTGGTGAAATGGGAGTGAAATCGGCTGAGGGGAAGGCGGGTAGAACTGGATACGAGCTATACGAGGTTACGAGATTGGCCGTTTCCACACTTCTTCGTCACCTTTGTGCTCAGGCCTAGACTATCTACAAATTGAACGACAAGCGACAGCATAAGTCAAGCAGCTTGATCTGTCAGTGAGAGATTGGTCGCTCGTGAATAGGGGAAAGTGTGAGCACGAGGCTAGTATCAGGCGCAGAATACATCAATCTGCACAGCAGACAACAGCAAACTCGGCATTTGCTCAATCGCTTGCAGTCATCTCGTCATACCGGTGAGGATTTGGTCACCTATGAAGAGTGAGGGTTGCGAATCCTAACTCTTAAATACGTCCGTCCTATGCGACCAATGGAAACGAGCCGCCTAGCAGACGAGTCCAAGAAGGCGAAGAAGAACTCATCAGCAGCCTTGATATGAAACGTCAAATGAAGATGTCGTTGCGATCTATCTCCGAGCAATATCATTCACGTGGTGGTGCCAACCTTCATTGCCTTATTCAGTAACTGCCCAATGGAGCAAGTCCCACCACAAGCCGCATGTTTTGGGTCAGCATATTCGGTCATTGCCAAACTCTTTCAGACAAGTGTGCAACGCACATTAAGTCGAGAGCAGAGGGCACATGCAGTGCATCAAGCTAATGTGTGCTGACTAGGGCTGTTGCCCAGGATCCAAGAAGCAGAGATAGGCCCTTGCTCCGATGATGGCCGGCGCATATTTCTTCATAGGGCAACTACTCATGAGGAAATCTGACATTCCCTTAGCGCCCGTCCCTTCGACACCTATGAGCGCGATTGACTTGGCGGCTGCACGTTCCAAAGGTCTGGTCGAGCTGGTTTTGAATGACTACTCCAGCTGTGCAGTCACGCGCGGATCAATCTGCCATCCCTGGCTCTCTGCTCCCACAGGATGAATGATGCTGGAAGCTAGTGAATGTCCGCATATGCTGATGGGTGACTTCTCCAAGGGAAAGGTATTGAGATTCTGCCAACCGGGAGCTCGGCCTGAGCCCGTCGCGCAAGACATGCAACCGTGTTGGGGCCTGGTCTGGAGGTTTGAGCAGTGTCAGCGCTCTTACGACCGACTGCAGCTACTTCTTCCACGCCGAAGCGTAAGAGCGCTTTGAAGGGTCCGCGTAGTGTGAAACTCTGCTACGCGGTGCAAGCCTCAGTCCATATCCATGGCGTCTGGATCAGCGTCCACGTCTTGTGTACGGCCTGTCTCATATCCACTGCCATAGCCATGAGCGGTCTCAACAATATCATGGCCGCCGTTCTCGTACTTGCAGTTCATGTCCTGTTGACGCGCGTCCTCCGCCGCCTTCTCACGCGCTCTCTGGCGGGACTCTATAATGGCTTTCCTCACCGCATTCGAGCCCTCGCCAGAAGTGAGAGGTGAGGGCACGCCGTACAGCACGAGCTCTTGACCCTCATGGTCATCGTCTCTGCGTGCAGTGAGGACGTGCTTTGGTATGTTGCTGAAGTACTTCTCAATATCCGGCAGGAAGATCAGCTTCTCTTCGTCCGACTCTAAACCCGCGAGCTCTTCGTCTAGATTGTGAATATATACGCGATCACGCGTCTCATCTACTTGCATTGGCTCATTGTTGCTTGTGGCTGCTGCTTTCACGTGTTGTGCCTTTGTCGCGGCAGGACTTGGGCTCGGCGATGGCGAGAGGGGGATGTAGTAGTTGCTGTTGCCGTGGGCTCCGTTGATCGCGCCTACACATATGTTGATCAGCAGTCCGATGCAGACATCGATATTTCCCACACGTTCCGCTCTTCTACTCACCAAGGTTCAGGAGGTTGAAGCGTTTCGCAAAGCGCTCGGCATCGCTGCTCACGCTTGACTCGTCCGCCCGTCTCTTTCTCCCTGCGACGGCGACGGCGACGGCGACGGCGACGTCAACGTCGACCTCCCCGCCATTGGCCACCGCAGGCGTATTCCCCATCACTGCGCTCTGCATTTGCATCTCCCATACCTCGCAACGTCTCTCACTCACCGCCCGCCATATCACAAACACATTCTCAAGCTTCGTCGGGCCAGGGAAAGGGAATAGGGTGTTGATTTGAAGCGGCTCAGGTCCGAGGTGTTGCATGCGGCCGAGCTTGATCCCGCACTTTCGCATCACATCGAACTTTTTGTACCTTTCTAGAAGCACCGCCGGCCTCCCGACACACACGCCCACATCACGACTGTCACGCCGTCCAATCCGCACCATGGCGTCCACCACGGGCCACGAGCCTGAGTGGACTGCCGTCAAGGTCCGCAAGACCTTCATCGAGTGAGTCCATGCCCAAAGCCGGGGTGTTTCTGCACTAGCACGTGAGGGCATATCTACGATATATGCCGTGTGTCACAGCTTCTGCGCAGTGCCGCGCATACCTTCAACTTCCCTCACTTCTGTGCAAAGGAGCGCGAATCGCAATGACTAACGTCGACCCAGCTACTTCGGCAAGAATGGCCACACCTTTGTTCCCAGCGGCAGTGTTGTGCCATTGGCAGATCCAACCCTACTCTTCACCAACGCGGGCATGAACCAGTACAAGTCAATATTCCTTGGCACTGTTGACCCCGATTCCGACTTTGCTAAACTCAAGCGTGCTGCCAACTCGCAAAAGTGCATTCGTGCGGGCGGTAAGCACAATGACCTGGACGACGTCGGCAAGGACTCTTATCATCACACATTCTTCGAGATGTTGGGCAATTGGTCCTTTGGCGACTACTTCAAGAAGGAGGCCATTCATTTCTCATGGGAGCTGCTGACGAAAGTCTATGGTCTTTCGCCCGACAGACTCTACGTCACCTACTTCGAGGGAAAGCAGGACGCAGGCCTCGAGCCCGACACCGAAGCTAGGGACTTCTGGCGTGCCGAGGGAGTTCCCGATGACCACATTCTGACCGGTGACATGAAGGACAACTTCTGGGAGATGGGTGATCAGGGCCCATGCGGTCCTTGCTCTGAGATCCACTACGACCGTATTGGAGGCCGAAATGCTTCCGACTTGGTCAACAAGGACGACCCGAATGTCATCGAAATCTGGAATAACGTCTTCATACAGTACAACCGAGAACCCGACAAGTCTCTGCGATCACTGCCAGCGAAGCATGTCGACACAGGCATGGGCTTCGAGCGTCTGGTCTCAATTCTGCAGAACAAGTACTCCAACTACGACACTGACGTTTTCACGCCACTCTTTGCACGAATCCAAGAGATCACCGGTGCGCGAGAGTACGGAGGCAAGTTTGGCGAAGAGGATGCGGATGGAATCGACACCGCATACAGAGTCGTCGCTGACCACGTCCGCCTTCTCACCTTCGCCATTTCGGATGGCGGCATTCCAAACAATGTCGGTCGCGGATACGTTGTGCGTCGTGTGCTGAGGCGTGGTGCTCGATATGCACGCAAGTACTTCAACACCGATGTTGGCAGCTTCTTTTCCAAAATCGTGCCTACGCTGGTGGAGCAGATGGGTGAGATGTTTCCCGAGATCAAGAAGAAGCAGGCCGAGGTCATTGAAATTCTTGACGAGGAAGAGCTGTCATTTGCCAAGACCCTCGATCGTGGCGAGAACATGTTTGAGAAGTATGCACAAAAGTGCAAGGCAAACAATGCTAAAGTGCTCGAGGGCGATGACGTGTGGCGGCTCTACGATACCTACGGTTTCCCAGTTGATCTAACGAGGCTGATGGCCGAGGAGAGAGGATTAGACATCATCGACGAAGACGTTGCGAAGGCTCAGGAGAGGGCCAGAGAGGCTTCCAAGGGCGAGAAGAAGGCAGGAGCGGATCTTGTGAAGCTCGATGTCCATGACATCAACTCCCTCGAACAGATGACGGATGTCCCGAAGACTGACGATTCGCCAAAGTTCCAGAGGGACAACATCACTGCCACCATCAAAGCCATCTATCATGGCCGAAAGTTCCTGCAGTCTACCGAAGAAGTACCGAAGGGTGAACAATTTGGTGTATTCCTCGACCGGACCAACTTTTACGCGGAGCAAGGTGGCCAGGAGAACGATACAGGCCGAATATTGATTGACGGCGAGGCTGAAATAGACGTTCAGAATGTGCAATTGTATGGCGGCTATGTCATGCATACGGGCTATATGAATTATGGCACACTCAGAGTGGGCGACCAGGTCTTGAGCGAATACGACGAGCTTCGACGACAGCCAATCCGGAACAACCACACAGGCACACACATTCTCAACTTCGCTTTACGAGAAACGCTCGGTGACGATGTCAACCAGAAAGGCTCACTGGTTGCACCAGAAAAGCTGCGTTTCGATTTCAGCCACAAGCAAGGCTGCTCTGATGCCGAACTTGAAAAGATTGAGGAGCTCAGCACTGGCTACATTCGTCAGAATAGCGAGGTGTACGCCAAAGATGTGCCGCTTGCGACTGCCAAGCAGATTGAGGGCGTGCGCGCTGTATTTGGCGAGACCTACCCCGATCCTGTCCGTGTCGTTTCCATTGGCGTGCCCGTTGAAGACCTGCTCGAGGATCCCAAGCGAAGCGACTGGCGCAATGTGTCTGTAGAGTTCTGCGGTGGCACGCATGTGAAGAATACCACGGAGATCAAGGATCTGATCGTGCTCGAGGAGAGCGGTATCGCGAAGGGCATTCGTCGAATCGTTGCTGTCACTGGCCAGACCGCGCACGAGATCCAGCTTCTTGGCGAGCAGTGGAACAAGAAGGTCACTTACATCGAAAGCATGAAGTATGGTCCCGAGAAAGAGGCCGCGGTGAAGGAGGCCCAGCATGACCTTGGTCAGGTGGAGATGGCCGCGCTCACCAAAACCAAGCTGCGTGATCGTGTCGCCAAGGTGGTCAAGGAGAACCTAGATCACCAAAAGGCCGTACAGAAAGCCGAGAACAGGAAATTTATCGACGCTGTCAACGAGCACTTCGATAAGAACAAGGGCTCCAAGACCTTGGTCCTGAGCTTCCCCGTCTCCACTGGGTCTAAGGCCGTCCAGGAGACCATGAAGGTCATTGGCAACAAGCAGAAAGACAAGACGGTCTACCTCCTCGGTAAGACCGAAGATGGCAAGGTTGTCCACGGTTGCCATGTTTCTTCCGATGCCCAAGGCAAGGGTGCTGATGCCGCGAAGTGGTCAAGCGAGGTTGCTGGCGTGGTTGGCGGCAAGGCCGGTGGAAAGGGAGCTACATCGCTTGGTCAAGGCACGAACCCGGACAAGGTCGAAGATGCCGTCGAGATTGCGAGGAAATATCTTGAAGGACTCGGCATTTGAGCGTTGTCGCTCCAGCCCGACCTGTGACCTGTGCCCGTGAAATGGCGAGATGAAGCCCAAAGGCTCCCGTTTCCAACGAGGCACCTTTACAAGATAATGCTGAGGTGATACATCGCCCCCTTCAAGTTTCACTTTCTACTCTTCCGTCGCAATTTCTTTGCGGCTCGCTCGCCAACCGCCTGAAGACGGTCCGCCAGCCGGCGCGCTTGTGCAAGCGCGCGGGCAGCCTGGCGCAATTTGCCCTGAGCACGTTCGTGGCGTTCCACATTTTGTTCCAAGCTTCCTCCTCCCTATACACCAACAGAACCGATGCATTGAGCAGCAGTGTAACCCACGATTCACTTACCGTATGCGGATGAGGAAAGCATGGTATGCTTGGCAGAGAAGGAATCGGCGCCGACTCGTGTAAGCAGCCACCATCGGCAGATCCGACCTCGAACTTCACATTCGAGACCCAGTGCAGTTGCATGCAGGAGGAATCAGACCAGCGTACTCGTGCTTATTCTCAGTGTCACGTTGTACGTCTTGCGAATGACAGCAACCGTTATCCGTTCATACCAACGCGGGTTGGCCCTGAACCGGGGGCGCCTCAGCATTCAAGACTAGCATCTACGCTACTCAGGTCAGGTCACGCTGCATGAAGCCCATCAACTTGATGATCAACGATCGACGCCTTCATAGTGAAAGGCTCATTACCTCTCAGCCAGCCACATTCTTGGCGTGAAAACACCCGCTAGCTCGTACACCTTGTCGATGAATCGTAGAATTCTTCTTCAGCCAAACATGCGGGCAAGGTTACATGGCGTCGATCTGTCGCATCGTCGAAGCGACTGGCTTTCTGCCCACTTCAGGGCATTGCATTGTGGGCTTCACTGGGGCAAGCTCTTGAGCGTGTCGCGACCAGATGAAGCCAAATCAGGGCAAACGGCAGCTTTCTGGTATCGAGGCACATCGACTCGCCTCAACCGGAGCGTTCATACGGGCTCGTCGCTTCCCTGCCTGAGCAATGGCAAAGTCCAACTTGCACGCGGTGGCCTGAGTATATCCTGGACAGCAATGCCCTCAGCCAGCCACTTTCTGAATATGCCCTTCGCGGAGAACAGCCATTAGTCTGCCAGAGTTGCGCACGACTGGGAGGCCATGATTTCAGCCAACAAACTCATGGTGATGCAAACACGCTCCACAGCCGGGTTTGAGGCTGGCGGCATGGCTTGATGATGAAGAGATGCTGCAACATAGCAGACTGTTGTTGTTGTACTTTAGCTGCTAACCTTTCCGGGAAATCGGACAGCTGAGCGTGGAGCAAGGTCCAGGCCGCTATGAAGCCTGACCTTGTTCAATGCAACCAGGTCTATACGAGAACACGACAATCTTGTTGTCCAACGTGTGCTTCCAAGACTGCTTGCTGCGGTATGATACGTGCATGAATGGCATGTTGTAAAGGTGGAAGTCGACAAGGCCGGTGGCCACTGGCCATGCGAGCTGTCCTAGTAGATGGAACATCGGACCGTCTGTTTCATCAGCTGTGCTCACTGCTAGTCGGTCCTGGCCCTGGCCGCAGCATATGGCATATGCTGGTTCCAGCTTTCACGAAGCACTGCGCGGTAGTAGCAGTGAGTTCCGCGCCGGCTGGATTGCGGCCGCAGCGGAGAAGCAAGCATGGCATGTGCATGTGTATTCACTGTGCATGTGTGCATGTGATCCTACCTATGCAATCATACTGTACGTACTATAGCACACTCCACGCTGCTGCAGGGCAGTAATGTGTCTTGAGCCTCTGCAGCACCTGCATTCGTCCAACCTGGCTTCTGCGATTTCTGAATGCGGCACTCATGCATGTCACGCCCGCACTGGGGTCAAGTCCATGTTCCCATGTACCGCATACGGCGTACACTACAATCCTGTGCCACTGCTGCGTAGCGGCACACTTCGCAATATACCATAGGTTGGTCAACCGACAACGCTAATGGAGGTGCGCATTGGCGAAAGTGCAGTGCCCCAAAGCGGCAGAAGAATCCACATCGCCGTCCTTGCTATTCATCACACCTTTGCCTGGCCCAACTTTTGCAGTGGCCATGAATCGATTTTGGCCTTCGCATCCGGTGCGAGAGAGATCCGGACCATGTCACAGTCAACCCTGATCCGGTGCCCAGCATAAGGCTGTCTGACACGACGTTTTGTCTCGCTTCTGACGACGCACGACAAGCCTGACGATATTTCAGTGTCGAAGAAGCATTTCGGAAATGTTCAAGATCAATCGCTCACATGAGACGCATAACAGCAGGCCACACTAATGGCTATTCCCGTTTCCAGCATGTACAGCTTTCTGATCAAGCAATCCACCACATTGTTGGACAATGGTTAATTCTAGAGAGACGATCATGCCGAAGTTCACCTGGTCTGACCAGAGTCAAGATTGGAGCAAAGTCATTGTTGCTCCAAATCACTGCTAATCAGAGACCATGGCCGCTAGCTCATGTACAACATGTGCATATATGCGCTCTCCGTTTTCAGCCGTGAAGGTGGTGTAATTGCGACGCCTTTCACGTCTCCGTCGTCCGATATTGGGCCTTACTTTTTCTTCAACCCGACCAACGTCAGACCTGACATGGTCACAGCCTTGTCTGACGCCGACTCTGACCTCCGGGTCTGGTCACATGTTCATCCGCCGCCGCTTGTGGTATCATCATGGCACGCCGCCACACGGACACCAGGATTTGCGTGTCTTATGTCGACTTCACTTCTGCTGCGGGCTTGGTCAACCACCGGACGGCATGCTATCATTTCGGAGAGCAAATGCCGAGCGGTCTTCTAACTCTATGGACACGGACGGATGTTCATTTTATGTTGATGCCATTGCCCCTTGCGCATAACTGCTTTCATGCTAATGTCCGATCTCTCCGAAGCCGGAATTCTACCAGCAAGTACCCATGTCTTCTGGAAACCTCACGTTGTCAACTTCGGCTTCTGGAATTGCCACCACGCAGAACAACGTTTTCGTGTTTCGGCATTGTCGAAAAAGGCAACTGCAGTACCGAACATGTTCGGTGTCTGGTTCCAAGCACTCCAGCCGCTACTGGATTTCCATCGGACGAACAGGCCTTGACTTCTGAGGCAGCCATCGGTGACGAATGACCTTCGCAGTAGTGCTTGACCACTGGCTCATGCTTGTTTCTGGATATTGCAGCATCTCAAACATCCTAGAGAATTGGTGCCGAGCGCTGGACCAGACTTGATGCGCTTGAAACCCGCTCAGATGGCTGTCAGATTCCGCGCTAAAAGCATCGGACACCTAATTTTGCATACCATCTCAGCACTTGAGAGGTCTCTTGAGCGAGTAGACTAGTGGATGTCCTTCGGAAAGTATGTGCGGTTGCCTGATCAGGTTGACAGATGGATATTGGTGGCACAGGTCGACAGTTCATAGTCTCGGCTCCTATTACGGATCTGATCTGACCCCAGCGGCATCGGGACAGACCGCGCTCACTATGCCGCCTCTCGACTCTCGCCTCTCGATTGAAACGCATACGCCTTTGGACGCCACTTTAGGTCTCACTAATGGATGTCTGTCGGCTCGGCATGGGCTGCCTTGTCAGTCGGACGGACTTGATGACATTTGGTCTGGCATGAAGCTACTGGATGAAAAATGCGTCTTTGAACACCAACGGATGTCCACCGGCTGCTAGTTACATGGGCTACCTCACGTTGCGGCAACGTTGCGAATTCTGGACGCCAGGAATTTCATCCAGTCAGCAAGACTCCATGTGTTCTCGAGGAGAAAGGCATCAATGATGCTCAGGACCAGTTGTTGGATCCGACTGTTCGCGAAATTCCCAGGACTCCCAGCTTTCTCTCCGTACAGTGCCCTATGCAGTATCTCCCAGAGCCTGCATTTCCTGCATCTCCGTTTCGGACACGACCTGCAGATTTACATCTCCGGATTGAAGTCGCCAGGGTTTCTCGTTCATCGAGGATCGCTGCAAATACCAAGCGATATCTTACTCCTGCTCGCAATAGACCAATTCCATCCCATGAACGCTAACGGTTGTTCTCCGGGAAACATTATCCATTGTCTACATCAAGATAAGCGTTCTTCGTTCCGGTGAGACTCTTCAGTGTTCACAACCGCAATGCGGCTGAGATTACGTCAACTTGGCGACAGGGACATGCTTGTATACCCTGCCGAAGCATGCCTTACCAGTGAAAGTGAACGTCGACTAGTGGAGTTCCATCGGAGTGACCAGGATGATGGTAGCTGTTGAACGCCTCCAAATCTGCCTCTGCTGCTGCACGATACGTTCATGGATGAAATGCTAGCAACTGGCACATCACTCCTCGCAATCTCATGCGTGCAATGCGAAGTGGAGATGCACAACCCAGGACTCACTCTCTAGGGATTTGTTGGTCAAAGAAGGACACGACGTTGTTCTTCCCCGCCTGAACGGGCGACATTGATTACCACTGTTGGTTTTCGGCAAACTCTCCCTCGCAGCCTAAATACGGCATTTCTAGAACGGCGGAATCACGAACTATGTTAGCCTACCGATGAACTCAGGAGTGATGCAATCCATTATTCCAATCAGGCTCAAGCATGAATACAGGATAGCCGATCGAGTGCCTCCGAGCCCTGCTAATGCTATTTGAACCAATGGGATGAGCAAATTATGCCTGTATGGATTCACTTTGGAGTCACAATTTACCACTCAGGCGGCGGGAGCTACTATCCGGTTCTTGACTGGAGCCTTGTCCAGCATACGCTTTCAGTCGGAAGACCGGGATAGGCCTAGAAATCTTAACAACCACGAAAATATTCCAAATCAGCTGCCGACTTCGTGTGAGATCCCAGCGAAAGTGTTCGTTCCTGCAGAGACATTCCTAGATTCACGACCGGAGCTTTGTCTAACTTGAGGTGCGTAGCCTTGCTATCCGACTGTTCCGTTCGCAATGATTGGAGCGTTGACATTGGTTGTTTCGCCAAGGAAACGTAACACGAATGTGCACAGTTCGTTCTCGTAGTGCACGACAAGAGTGTCGCTGGAGTTGGCCTTCATTTCGCGGAAACTAGAGGATGTTCTTCGGAGTCACTTGATGCAGTATCCCAATGCAGACAGGATGTGTGGTGAGGAACGCCGTGTAGGTAGTGCTGCAAGGGCCTGCAGAGACCTGAGCTTAAGGCAAAAGTGTACATGGAATCTTCACGTGCGGTTCAATGTATCAAAGACCAAGTGTTGTAAACGCATTGCGTCTCGAGACTGGAGACCAACTCTGAGACTGCACGGCAGCGAACCCTGATGAAGCTAGATTGAGATTGTGATTTGATGATGCAATGCCGGTGATGATCTTCGTTCATAGCACTCGTTGACTTGAGAGCCTTGGTCGCGACAGCAGAAAGACTACGACAGCTTCTCGCACTGCCGCCTTGCCAGACGCGAAAGGCCGGTCGTCCCACTGAGCTTCGAGCCTGCCAAACGATGAACAACAGTGAACGGCTTTCAACGCCGTACAGCTAGTTATCAATTCATGGACATATGCACTGAATGAGATTTCACTCCGGAAGAAAGTCGCTGAAAGCTGCTGAAAGTGCCGAGTATTAAAGGTAGTCGATGAGATGTCATGTTCAGAGCTCTCGAAGGTTGCTCCAAGCCGACGGAATGCTGAAAGGCCTCGTGCTGTCCTAGTCGCTAGGGAGCAGGCTTTCTGATCAAGATTTTGGATCATATCGATGGAGGACGCGAAGTTGACCAGCAGATCGCTTTGGAGAGCGTTGAGGTTTACGACGCAAGTAGGAATGTCGTTTCTCTGATCTTGGTCATGGAAGTAACCGCGCTGCATTACGACTCATGCAGTTGATTGTCCGGGGGGCAAGGATCAAGGTATGAAACAAACAGTGATGATTCAGTGTCATCAGCAGCAGAGCTCGTTGTTGCAGCTGTCAGCAAGCACATTGGCAGACCGTCCGAGTCTCCTCTTTCAACCAGTAGATCGCTACAGGTCCGGCTTGATCGCTCGCAACGTCTGCCGAGGCAGCAACGCAATCAAGCCTCCATCGAGCTTTTACGCGGTGCAGTGGTATCGTGGATGTAGTTGACCGCTATCTTGCGTGTTGCGTGGAAAGCTATGTTGTCCGAGGTGCTGTATCTCGAGGTCTGAATTGCGGCCACCGGTCCGAAGTCTCTGAATCTGCCGTATCATGATGGTACCAGGGGAGCCGCTTGGTGTGTGTATAAGGGGAAGCTGCGGCTCAAGTCCCGGTGTCGCTAGCCTCCATCACCGACTTTCTGTCGTGAGCGTGAATCAACATGCCGCGTGCACTTGTTCTGGAACGCTAATCGAAGCTCTCTCCTGCGGCATTGCGAGAAGACACCGGTCTGCTGGAAATGAGGAGATGGAGTGACGTCGTTTGTCATTCTGCCTGACCAGACAAGCGAGTTTTCGAATGAGGGTGACGACGTATCTCCTGGGTACTGGATGTGACACGCGCGTGTTACCGCTGAATGCCGCTGCTGTAGAGCTCAAGATGTACCAATGTCTTCTGACTGAACCATCAGATGTCCCGACTTGGCGCTTTTTTTATCCGGAGTTGCCGAAGACCGGAAGTCGTCGGTGAAGTCGAGTACTGTGCCAAGACCTTTCAGAACCAATGCTGGTCTCTCGCCTTACATCACTACTCGCCTTCTCTCAAGCTTGTGCAATAACAGCTTGCCATTGGATTCGATCGTGAAGGGCTGTCTGTTGTTGATGCATGCCTAAGTTGTAGCGCATATCTGCTGAGGCCGAATTCGCCATCGTGCGGTAGCGCAACCAGGCTACTAGGTCACTGCTAGGAGGATGCTGGCCAATCGCAATGCACAAAGCATCGTCTATATTGCCTTCTTTGGTTCGCACTGTCAATGCTCGTGATGAAGGGCTGCATTCATTATGCACGCATCCGTTATGCTCGGTGTCAAGTGTGTTTCTGGTGCCACGTTCGCGTAGACACAGCTGCGTCATACGTCTTGCCAAAGCGTTGGAAGACGTCAATCAAGTTCAGTGGAAGATACAATGCATAGGCCCGGCGGGAAGTGAATAAACATGTTCGTCTTGAAGGTAGTGTTGCGGATGGGAGGTGAACATTGACAGCCGGTAGGGCTTTGTGGAAGGCATGGCTGTGTACAGCAGCTCGGGCCGATGCCACCGCATTCACACTCTGTCGCGCTTCGGCATCGTCACCGGAAAGCGTACAGCTAGCAACGCTTTGCTCCCTGAGCTGGAGCTTTCGTCATGGCTGCAAGGAACCCTCGGCCCTTCTGGAGAAGAGCTCGGTCCAAGAGATGCGTTGCTGATAAATCGCAGCCGATCACAAGATGCATCCCAGAACGCTCTCAAAAGCTAACGAACAGGGTATAGCCCTATTATACTTATACAGATCTCCTGGCGATCAAGCAAAAAAGTGCAGGTGCAGATTGACCACCACTCAGCGTTCGCTAAAACTGTGGTCGAAGCCAGCGAAGTGGTCCTGTGACCTTCCGAGGCACCTGTGCCGTTTCACTGACCGATGCCGATGCAGGGTGCACTCGTGCCGTACCGATAACTGCCAAGCTTGGTGGAAAAACACTTCTCATGATAAAGTTCCGTGCTGGTTGTATGCAGACTATTCTTTAGCTCCAGCAAGCAACGCCGGCGAGTGTCCCTTGCTCGGAATGGTCGCTCAACATGATCCTTCGATATGTTTGTATGGTGTGCGAATGAGGGTTGGCTAGAAGTTCCACAGTGTTGTCTCCAGCGTTTGACGCCGATAGGAGGTGCCCCAAGGACCACAAAGTATAAGATGGACCCAGTTCTCGCCATGCTCTCATCTGAAGGATCAACACAAGTCAAGAGAGAATCGATCAACCCTGCTTGCCGATTTGCAGAACTTTCTCTCAACGCTCTCAAGAAGCGCGCATGAGTTCGCCGTTAGCCGAGATTCGAAAGCGCTTTCCAGACGAGGACGGTGGTCGTGGTTCCAAATGGTAAGTGACTGTTCATCGTTCGACCAGTCGTCCACTAAGCTTGAGTGTTCAGCAACGATGCTTCTCCCGGCAGCGTCGCGGCCACGATTGGTAGCGGTCGACAAGCAGTAACCCTGAGCGCCGAGTCAGCTTCTGATGGTCAGCACCTTCCTAAGCCTACCAAAGATCGCAAGAACGATACACGGCAGCCATCCTACAGCCTCCATCGGTATTTGGCGAGCCAGAATCCATACGAATCGTTGGCTCTCGGTCTAAGCTCCGAACGGAAGTCCAGCAAACAGAAGGGAACAGGGGAGAAATGAACGCCACAATATCCATGTCTTGGTCGGCTCTCGTTCTGGAACGATTGTGCACGTCAATGCTGGCGGCAGCAGATTCGTACGTGAAACGGCCTACATATATTTAGCTCAGCAGCTTAACCTTCAGGAATACATACTTACAGAAGAAAGGAGACAACATTGAAGAGTATGTCGAACCATTATCAGAAGTTTAGTTTCCAAAGATTGATTCCATCACTGGTAATGTGGTTAAGCGAGCTGCCGCCTTGCTAAGAGAATTGGGCCCAAGACTTGGTAAATTCCTTCCCCTACCATTTACTTCCCCGAACGAAGCACAGGGCATCATGGCCGTGCCCAAGTGAGCTGGAATCGCAGCTGTCATCCGTGCCTTCGTACTTCGTAGATCATTCTCAGTCCGTGCATAAAGTGTTGCAGTAAATCTTCTGCTTCTGTCGTCTTGCAATGCGGGCTCATTATTGACGGGGTCGATCCGAAGCAGGTGGATGTGGCGTGTCCGGACGCGTTGGTACCGACACGGGCACGTCCCTTCTTGCTTCTCCGACGAAAGGTAAGCGTGTCTCCTAGGAGTGAGTACTGTTCGAATTCTGCTGCTCATTCTGCTCTGCATGTCGTACGGGAGCAAAGTACTGATGCGCCATTGCTTCTTTTGCGGTCAATCGCTCCTGTCAAAGAGTCAGCATTCAGCAATGAAGACATCATGCCTGTAGTCGTTACCTGATGATCGTAGCGTAGAAGTTTGTCCAGGAAGTCGATAGCATCGTTGCTAACGAAGCGCTGATTTTCGGAATTGACGAAAGCATTCCAGCTCTTCTTCGGAAAGCGACCGAGGATATCGTCGTATTGGGCGTCGAGTTCGATGTCGTACTTGTCGAGATAGTCAAAGAGATCTTCGGTGCCAAGAACCTTGGCAATCTTCACCAGCTGATCGCTGTTGCTGTTTCCGTGGAAGAAGGGCTCTTTCCTGAAGATCATGCTGGCAAACATGGCACCCAGCGACCACATGTCCAAGCTGTAGTCGTACTCCTGGAAGTCAACAAGCAGCTCTGGTCCCTTGAAGTATCGACTTGCGACTCGCACGTTGTACTCGGTTCCTGCGTGATAGAATTCGGCGAGACCCCAGTCGATGAGACGAAGCTTTCTATTCTCATGGTCGATCATAACGTTATGAGGCTTCACATCTCGATGCATGATTCCTTTGCTGTGGCAGAAGTCTAGAGCCTTGAGAAGCTCGTAGATGTAGTAGCGCACATCGTAGTCCTGGAACTTGGGGTAGAGTGTGCGGAAGTCGGTGTTGTTGACATGCTCGAATATTAAGCTAGGTGTCTTGGACTGGCTGTCTCGGACGACGTCGAGGAGTGCGACAATATTCGGTCCGCCGGACAGGTTTTGCAGGATCTTGATCTCGCGCTTGATCTTCTTCTTCTTGACCGGCTTTAGGACTTTGATGACACATTTCTGGTAGTTGACGACATTAACGCCCTCGAATACCTCACTGTACTTTCCACGACCTAGCATGTCAGCAGTCAGCTATCGTGCGCTGGCCTCCATCGTGGTCCTCATGCGCGCCTCGTACCGATTTTCCGTACAACTTCGTAGTTTTCCAAGACACCCCAGCTGATGTTCACACTGTCATAGTCCCAGTATGCGCGCGGCATCTGCTGGTTGACATCTGCGTATACTCGCGCCATTCTGAGCGCTGAAGCCTGTGAAAGACTTCACGACGCTACGCCAGTGCCAGTGCCAGTGCCAGTGCCAGTGCCCGGCTGCCCGGCTTCCCGGCTGTTATTATGTCCTGAGAGGCGATGATCGCGTATGTATGTCGGCCGCAATGATGGTGTCGCTTTTGTTGGAGGCGGGAGAGCGTAGGCGGTGCGCGGATGGTACGGCTGGGTTGATGGGTGTGTCTCTGCTTTGATCGTGGTCTGAGCAAGGAAGTCGTCGGTAGTGGGAACCGTGGGGTGACGCAAAGTGGAGAGCCAAAGCCTGACGACTTCTTGAACGCTATGCACATGACTCCTAACTTCTAACGCATCGACATCATGGGCTTTCTAGACCATGCGCCGTTGCGGAAACTCGTGATCCCCGGCGTGACATCTCTCGTGGCATTTCTGGCATTTACTTCGCAATGGCTCTTCTATCACCTTGAGCCTGGACCACTACCGAAAGGGGACACATACATCTTCAATACTTTCGTGATATCGCTATTGATCTGCTATTGGCGAACATGCTTTACCGATCCTGGACGTATACCAAAAGACTGGCACGAAAGGACCAGTGATATTCACTCAAGTTCTGCGCAGGACGCCGGCAAGGCAGCTGCACAGAGCAATAGATGGTGTAGGAGATGCGAGACTTTCAAACCGCCACGAGCCCATCATTGCAAGACTTGCAAGCGGTAGGATCCCTCAAATTCTTTGGGCTATTACTGTGCTTACTGAGCCAAGATGTGTCATGAAAATGGACCATCACTGCGTGTGGACAGGTAGGCCCATCGTATACCATGATATCAGACGGTAGGTAACAGCTTCTCAGCGAACTGTGTTTCACACATTACCATTCCTCACTTTGTACGATTTCTCCTCTATGCCGATCTATCCATGGCGGTTCTAGAGTACTTCCTGTTCCAGAGAGTGGCCGTTCTCTGGGAGAAGAGGCACCTTCCAAGTGTGAGTAAAAGCTTGATCTCGTGACCATTGCATAAAATTACTGAGCTCTTCCTTTAGTATCTGGGACCTTCGGTGCTGCAGCTAGCGCACCTATTCATATTGTGCGCGGCCAACTCTATGGTGCTTTTCGCGCTTGTCCTACTTCTCGGAAGAACCCTCTGGTCACTGGCTGTCAATACCTGGACGATCGAGGGATGGGAAGTCGAGCGACATCATACGCTACTGCGGCGTGCGAAACACCTCGGCGGCTACCTCGAGGGTCCAGATGGAACGAAAGTCCGCATCGATCACCAGGAATTTCCATGGGACGTTGGCATCTGGTCCAACATCTGCCAAGGCATGGGCAGCAGAAATCCACTGAGCTGGTTCTGGCCATTCTCACAAAGTCCAAGCATCGAAAGCGGATTGAGATTTGAGCACAATGAGATAGATGGTAAGGTTCTGCCAATCCTCCTCCCGTAGCTTCTTGACCTAATCGTTTTCAACAAACAAGATCCCAGCAAGCCCTGGCCGCCGCCAGATCCAGACAGGCTCTGTCGAGCGGAGAGCAAGCCCTTAGTCGGCGACGGCTTCACAAAAGAATGGGACGTCGATGCGTTCAAACAACGGCAAGCTGCTGATATGACGCGCTACACCAATGCAGATGGCGAATTCGTGCTGCGAAGACGACCCTTCCACGAGCGTCTTGAGAAAGCCACTCGCCAAGATTCAGAACGGTACTACCAAGACGACAACGCTCTCGAGACAGATGAGGAATTTGATGTGGAAGAGACACCTGGCGAACGCTCAAACTCAGGTGCAGGCGAAGAGGCATGGCGGAACCAAGAGGGAGACCGGTTGGCTGACTTCGGGGTTGATGAGGTCGCAGAATTCTACGATGAGGACGATGTGCCTCTGGGAGAACTACTCCGAAGACGACAGAACGTCAAGACATGACTTTAGTGGAATCTGTACATGGCGGTAGCTCAAGCCACCATCAGAGCATGGCATTTAAAGCAATCATTCTTCGAAATTGTCCTGAGCATAGGTGAACCTCGCAGAGCACACAAGAGATTCGAAGCTCTCTCTTTCCCGGAACATCCACCATGGTCGCCATGATAGCCCGGCAATATGGATGCAACACGAATCTCTGTCCCGAGTCAGTGTCTGTCGTACGAAGCACAGACGCAACGGACAACGGTATTCGATGTGCCGTTTGCCGACCAATCAGCACACATCAAAACCGACGGATCGTTCGCCGATAGCCGAGCTGGCAGTGAGCCGCAAAAAACAGGGCTCACAAAGTTCAGCCAGTCCCTGAGGCTCTTTCTCGCGCGTTTTTTTCACCCTCCGCCATTAGAGGTAGCTTTGTACCTCATCACTAACGTATGTACAATAAGCTGTAGCTACATCCAGCTAGCTACCATCCGTCATCACATAACCGAGAGCAACCGCCTCCTCGCCCACACCGCAGAGGAGGACAGCAGTAGATGTACACGACTCGATATCTGGGTTCGAACGAGTATGGCTGCCGGTCTCGGAGATCAGCAGCATCGGGATACAGTACAGCACAGTAAGAACCAGAAACAATTTGAGACGAATTCTTCAGCACCGATACTCGACACAATGGGAGGAGGAGGGTTGAAAGGGAAAGAGCAATGGAATACCAAGAATTTGAGTCAAAGACTCGTGGTCGATGCAGGATGTGCAATAGCTGCGGGTGCTGCTGTTGCTCCTGTTGTTAGCATGATTGATAGGTGAGGGGGAAAAAGATGGACAAATGGTTCGAGACTTTGCTGATGAGAAGTGATACAGAGCCATTATGGAGAATGCTTCCGGAAAACAGCGACTCATGACATCGATCAAGAACTCCATGTCTAAGCTGGTTTTGCGTCCACACCTCTACCTGACTTCGAAACCCTTTGCGCTGATTGTCATGGTCTACGGCGGTACATACCTCAGCGCGAATTTCCTCGATACCTTCAAATCCACCACACGATCCAGACCTGCGAGCCACGTTACTCACGGAGCTGCGAAATTCGCGGCCACGAGCGCGGCGAATCTTAGTTTGACGATGATTAAGGATAGCCAGTTTACGAAGATGTTTGGAACTGTCAGCAACAGACCTGTTCCGCCTGTCACGTACGCCCTTTTCGCTCTGCGCGATGCGATGACGATTTTCGCGTCGTTCAATTTACCGCCGATGATTGCTCCGCGACTTCCGATGACTGAGGCGGCTGAGAAGGTTGTAAGCAGGACTTCTGCGGCGCAGTTCTTAGCTCCGGCGGCTATTCAGCTTGTGAGCACGCCGTTCCATTTGTACGGGTTGGATCTGTACAATCGAAATGGTGGAACTCCTTTCAGTGATCGCTTGAATAAAGTACGCATTGATTGGTTGAAGAGCAGTTTGGCACGAATGTGTCGTATAGTACCTGCCTTTGGGTTTGGCGGCGTTCTCAACAACAGCTTGAGACTTCACTTTCAGAAGCAGTTGTAATAGATGGATAGGATGTAAACCAGACGACAAGTCTGGAAGAATGTTGACAAGCGATGCTTTGATATGGAGTACTTGGGTTGGGTAATGGAAAGTCCGATGTGGACGGCGCAATGCAGCGCTTTCGAACGCTGGTGGATCATATTGGCAACGGCATGCGCATAGCTCGGGAGTTTTGATGTTTGTTTGCTTGCTGCATTGCACAGGGGTCGGGTATGTGTTACCAGCTGTAATATGAGAGGTGTACAATAGCTTGTTCCGAGGAATTTGGTGGCTGGTAACGAGGGCATGGAGGTTGTGTCACCACACTTCCACGCAATCCATTCTTCCGTGTCTCAAGTCTGTCTGGAGTATGCTCGCTCGCCTTCGAATCTCCGGATTGGAGTGCCGTGTATGGAAGAATGAGCTTATCGCTTCGCAGTCGTGCCAGAGGCGCCGCTGAGAAGATTGACATAGTCATCCTCCAATAGAAGGTGTTGAAGTCGGGCGAAGGCCTGCTCAAGAACCTCCAATAGCATCAATCTCAGCCGCTTCAGCCCACTTGCCTTCTACGGACTTTTTCCAGACTCGAGTGGCACCATCGTCTCCAGTAGTCAAGAGCATGTCTGCCATGGGTGCCCACGAGACTCGCCAAGGCGTCTGCTTGTGCGATTCGAGCTCCGCAACCAGCTTGACGTCTTGTTTGACTGCTCCTGGTGCTCCAGCATTGTCGTCACGTCGGCCACGAGCACCGCCGGCTAGTCCAGCGCCTATGCCAGAGCGAGCAGGTCTTGAAACTGGAGTGTGTGTTTGCGGTGTATCATGTCCTGACCCAGAGCCACTCGTTGAGGTGAGTAAGGAGGCCACGCCGGGAGTATGAAGCTCATATATCCGAATGAAACCATCCTTGCTTGCGGTGGCGATGTTGTCGAATCCTCGCATGCTACCATTCGCCCAGTTGACATCTCTGATGAGGTCTTTGGCACCTTCCAGCGTTGCAGCAACGTAGAACTTGCGTTCTTTGTCAGTTCGAAATACCTTGACTGAATTGCCGATAGCCACGGCGAGACTCAAACTCTTCCGGTCCAAGCCTGCAAGCACTGCTGGCCATGCTGGTATCTTCTCCTTATGCCAGCTGAGCCGGAAAGCAGTTTCTTGGGTTCTTGGAGGCGCTGGTTTACAAAGTGGCTCTGACCACATCTTGCGCCAGGCCGAGAGATCATCATGATCATCAGGTTCACACACAGTCAGATGTCCGTCCCGAGTGATGACGGCAAGATAGCTCTCAGTCCCAATATTTTTGAAGTCGAGAGACATGTACGGAATGCCAGTCTCTGTCAATTGCTGGTAGATCCTTTTGAATCTTCGGCCAGAGTTATGAGCTTCGCTAACATCCTCATGCCATATCCTCAGGTAGCCGTCGTCACCAATGGTAGCCAAGTGCTCACCAACAAAAGGGCCGTTCCACTTCACATCGATGACTTCAGCGTCATGTGCTGTCCAAACGTCGGTGACAAGCCACTGGCCAGTCTTTTCGTTGCGGTCCCAGACCTTGACCTTGTGGTCGGCAGATGCCGTGGCCATGCGCGTGCCGTAGTAGTTGTAGTCTATGGAAAGCAGCAGATCCTGGTGACCATGTGAGAAGCGGTGAAATGCATGATTGCTTGCTGCCATGTCGACGTCGATACGACAGGCGGTGGCGATGCAGGAACGTGCAGCTCAGTGCAGCACGACTGGAGTCATGCCGTCCGGATAGATGCAGGCCCTTCTCCGATGGTTCATGTCGTACACTGCCATGTGTTGCACGCAACCATGAGTCCGGAGCTGGAGTTTGGTTGTTGTCTTGTTGTGCCACACAACGAGGCAAAGCGAAGACGCACGCCAAGCCATTCGCCGGATTGAGTTTAGGAGGACGACTGGGGTCGACGCGCTGCAAACTGTCCTGTACTTCTACGATGCCAGCGCCATCGTGAACATAGTAATAAGATGGAGTGTATCTCGTCTACGCTTGCAGCAAACGCATCACTATGGAGCCGCTGAGCAGGTCTGAGGTGTACACGCTGGGCGTCTTCGCGGCAGCGTGCCTGGCAGTCCTCTCAAGCTCTTGGCGCAATGATGGAGAGCCCTTCTACGCGTCTCTGGCCATAAGTGGTCTCGCGTACACCTTTTCGTACTGTGTCATCAGATGGACTGGAGATGTCTTCCTGACGCGCGGCTACAAGGGCAAGGACAAAGGGAAGAAGCATGAACCTGAATTGTGAGGAAACCGAGCATAGCATTCACCCTGACACTGCCGCTGACATGGCCGAAGACCAGAGATGATGGGTCTGATATGCGCCTTGGTCTATCTCCTAACGCTCGTTTGCTTCCTCCCATTCGCATTCAAGCGCGACATGGCGGAAATGACGTCTGGTGCTGATGACCAGGATCTCGTGTTGGAAGCACAGCAGATTGAGACAGGCCGCTTTCTCCACCGATTTCCGCTGGAAAAGGTTTGCGGGATGACTTCTCCTGTATGCCGTGCAACGCAGCTAACCGCCTCCTCCAGCTCGCCTCCTATGGCTTTGCATATGCCACCTTGGCCTCCACGACACTGCTTGGAATCCTGGACGACTCGTTCGACATGAGATGGAGACACAAATTTTTCATCCCAGCTTTCGCAGCATTGCCAATGCTTGCATTGTACTATGTCGACTTTGGTGTCACATATGTCGTGGTACCGCTTCCTCTGCGCGGCCACTTGGGAGAAGTGATTGATCTTGGTGGGCTATACTACCTCTACATGGCTGCCATATCGATCTTCTGCCCCAACAGCATCAACATCCTGGCCGGCATCAACGGGATCGAAGTCGGTCAGTCACTCGTGATTGCAATATTGATTGCGTTGAATGATGCGTTGTACCTTCTCCCAACGGTGCGCCAACCACACCCTGCGGCAGAATCGCATCTGTTCAGCATCTACTTGCTTCTGCCGTTCATCGGCGTTTCGCTTGCACTGCTGAATCACAATTGGTTCCCTGCCAAGGTGTTCGTCGGCGACACGTACTGCTACTTTGCGGGCATGGTGTTTGCCGTGGTGGGCATTCTGGGACACTTCAGTAAGACATTGCTCCTCTTGCTCATTCCTCAAATTTTCAACTTCTGCTACTCGGCGCCGCAACTGTTTCATTTGGTGCCTTGTCCACGGCACAGATTGCCGCAATTCAAGGCCAGCACCGGGCTGCGGGAAGCATCGGTGGCAGAGTTTGCGGTGGACAAGCCCATCCGTCCTTGGGTCGGAGAGATGCTCAAAATGCTGCACAAGCTCAAGCTCATGCGCATCAAAGTGGATGACAGCGGACGGGTCACGGAGGCGAGCAATATGACCATTTTGAATCTATGGTTGGTGTGGAGGGGTCCTTTGCGAGAGGATCGGCTGGCCGTGGAAATCTTGACGATGCAGATGGCGTGCGGCATGGCTGGGCTGGTGATTAGACACGGTCTGGGTCGATGGCTCTTCGTGCCCGCGGACAATCGCTTCTGACGACGGATTGGTTTTGTTTTGCGAGCGACCTTGCGTGCGGCGACGCAGGCCCGACGGCACTACTGTAGATAGATGTTCCAGCACTTGCTTGCATCCCGAAATGAGGTTGAGTCTTGAGGCCAGCGCGTATTGCCGCCGTGTGTCCGCCGAGTTTACTTGAAACCAGACTTGCTTGCATTCCTCGTCGACGTGCGGTCCGCCAAGAAGCCGGCTGCAGTGTCAGCGCCTCTTCGATCCCGTGCAAATGTAACGGCGTGCAGCACAGGAGGTGCGGGTGGGGCGGGCGGACGGGCGACAACATTGAAGGTCTGGCTCGGTCATGCATGCAGCATGGGTGTGCAGTGTGCATTCGACCTGCACCAGACGTCCCCTAAAGGCTAAGTACCGCACACCTGCACACCTACTTCTTCCATACACATCAACCCACCCGCCTCTGCGAGGTCTGGCCTGGTGCTCTCACATACACACACACTCCCTCACCCAGTCACTCATTCAAAAGCTCCTCCCAGAGCGTCCATTCCTTTCCGAACAATCCAGCCAGCTCTGAGAGCGCGGCCTTCATTCGAGAGCGACACAGCATCAGAATCAGAATCAGAATCAGAATCAGAAGCAGAATCAGAATCAGAATCAGAATCACATACAGCCCGACAACACCTGCCCGTCACCGTGCATCGAACACATACATACACCCCACCATGCTCGCCATTCTCTTCGCCGTCGTCTCGGCATTGGCCATCCGGACAGCGTCTGGAGCGGCCGTGTTTGCTCATTTTATGATGATGAACTCATACGCATACGACCAGGACATGTGGAAGAAGGATATCGCGGCAGCGCAACAAGTCGGCATCGACGGCTTCGCGCTCAATTGGATCCCCCCCGACTGCCAAGCCGACGAGAGCTGGGTCGTCGATAGAATTGACGATGCCTTTTCCGCCGCCGAACACATGGGCTTCAAGCTCATGTACTCCTTCGACATGAGCTACACCGAATGCAATTACTACTGGAACCAGACCTTCATGCAAGAAATGATTACGAAATATGCCGCAAGCTCGGCCACATATCGCTGGAACTCCAACATTCTCGTCTCGACCTATGGTGGCGACCAAGTCGACCACCAATACGGTAATGACTTCTTCCAGGGTCTCAAGGACAAGATGAAATACTGGAACAATGCCATCACCCTTGCGCCAGCCTTGACCACCTACTCGATGCACGCTTACGACAGCCCGAAAACTGCGGCATCCAACCTGATCTCCGACTATTCCTCCATCGACGGCTACTTCAACTGGCAGGCATGGCCTCTTGACGTTGATAGCAACATTACCGCCACACCCGACCAAGCGTTCCAGAGCGCATTGAAGAATGCCGGCAAGACGGGTCCTTACATCATGGGTAAGCGGAGCAAGGGATGATGTCTCAAAAGAACAAGTGGCTGACACTAGTCTGTAGCGATGTCACCCTGGCAGTACAAGGACCTAAACAATGGCAACCCTCTCGATGCTTGGGTCGCATACAGCGACCAGCTTTTCCCAAAGCGCTTCCAGCAAATCACGAGTGACGAGGAAGTCCAGCCAGACATCATCGAGATCTTGACCTGGAATGACTTTTGTGAATCGCATTACATTCGCGACTTGCCATCCCAAGATAAGACGGCAAAGGACTATGTCGAGCTCGGCGACATGGGTGCTTACGTCTGGGGACAGAACCACGCTCCATGGCGCATCATCGCCAAGTACTACATCACCTGGTGGAAGACAGGCAAGGCGCCAGAAATTACCATGGATCAGGTGGTGTTCTGGCATCGCATTCATCCCAAAGCCACCATCTGCACAGGAGGTTCTTCGACCGGCATTCGCAACAACGAGTTCCCAGAAGATGCTGTCTTTGCCTGGGCTCTTGTGAAAGATGCAGCAACCATTTCCATGTCCGTCGGCAGCAACAAGTACTGGACCTTCAAGGCCGACAGCAGTGGCCCTTCAATGGGCTTCGTGCCCTTCCCAGCATACGTGTCGGGCGACGGCGTGACGCCAGAAGTCTCCATCGTACGTAACGGCAAAGTCGTTGCGATCGCAGAGAGCTCTGTTGCAATCTCGAGCGATTGCGCATGGCAGAACTTCAACCCAGTCGTCAGTCTCGTTGGAGATGGTGAGTCAAGCGATCGATGTCTTGATTGAATTCAGAACGGCTAACCACCCTGTGGACTCCTAAGGCATTAACCATGGTCTGTGACCCAGTTGACGACTGCTTTCACTTCTTGAGACCTGCAACATTTGCATTGAGTTGCTTCTTTTTCTGCATAGCCTGTGGCTTACGTTACCTGTACGATCCTCACGTCGATCACGGATGAAGATAGAGTCTAGAATTAGCGAAGGTGTTTCTGGGATGTTTTAACAACTCTTCGCTGGGAGGGAGCACATCATATCTTCCTCCTCCTCCCTATCATACCCTTCTCACTTCTGGTTGACAAATATCAGCTTGCCGGTCGCTCTTCCGCCATCCCTTGCCAGGACCACAATGACAACATGGCTAACTACCTTTCCGACGCCGCCATACAGGGCTTTCGGAGGCTCGAAAGGTATGAAAGTAGATTTGGCAGACCACTGACCACCGCTGACAGTGACATCTGATTCAAGCAAAATCTTGCCGTCGACAAAGACCTCAACCATCGCGCCACTCGAGACACTGCCCGTCACTTCGACCTCAGTCTCGCCCACCCGCTTCGCACTTGCGATCTCGAGGCTCAGTTCTTCATCCGCCAATACAGAGTGTGGCATCGTCTTCAAAGCAACCCCATCGGATTCGAGCGCAGGCGTCACCGACGGCGCAATTCTACGCTTGGTCTGCTGCTCAAAGGCGTAAGCGTATCTCAATAGATCCACATCTTGCCCGTGCTTGCCAGCAAACGTGAGGTTAACTGGCATGCTTGATTGCTCCAAGAGACCCATCGTCACCGCCACTGTAGGAACACCCATATGTCGCATCGCACGATTGCCATTTGAGTATTTGACCGCGTTCTGTAGAGCATGCCGAGCACTCGCATCGTTGGTGTATACATCAGCTCTGCCCACATCGCCTGCAGCTGGAAATGCGACCAGATCGATTTCATGCTGATCCATCCAAGCTTGCTTCGACGAGGTTCTGGTATTCCATTCTAATGAGCATGACAGAAGTCCCAGTAGTGTGTTCGACCTACTTGCGATCGACATGATTGAGCTCTAGTCCTTCTTTCCATGCTTAGGTGTAATCGAGCGACAAAGCATGTGAGCCAAGCCAAGAACCAAGTGTATATAGCAAGTCTCGGAAAGACCTACTACATTGGACTGGTTCACCACACGAGCGGTCGATTCCAGAAATATGTAGAGACTCGAGAGCTCGAATTGAGTTGGCCGAAGTCGCCGTCCCTCCCGCCAACGAAGCGAACGTGCCCGCCCTTTGGCCGCCCTTTTCAAGCAACCATTTCCCGGGCCGGGCACCTATAATACTTAGGCACGAGCGGCAAACTTGTGAATTCGTTTCCTCGATTGATAACGACATTTCATCCCCTCCACTTCGATTCTGTCTTCTGTTCTGTTGCTGGTCAACGCCTCTTACCCATATCCGCGACTTGAAGCGCTGCCAACTAAAAGCAAGAAATCATTCATGGCTCCTTCGGCAATCTCAACGAGTCTCGACGAGAGCATCCCAGTCAAGACCAAAAAAACCACAAACGATGCCCAGAATGAACAAGTGATGCCAAAGAAAAAGTCACCCCTCGAACTGATCTCCCAAGGAACCTGCCTCCCCGGAATCCCCCAGTTCGTCTCCTTCCACTCCCACCGCCAATGGATGCTCGAACACATGGCCATCGCCTTTCGCGTCTTCGCGCGCAAAGGCTACTGCGAAGGCATGTCGGGCCACATTTCCGTCCGCGATCCAGAAAGCCCTCACACCTTCTGGACAAACCCTTTGGGGAAACATTTCGGGATGTTGAAAGCTTCGGATATGATCTTGGTCGATTATGATGGGAAAGCTATCGGAGGGAATCTGTCGAGGCCGGCGAATGCTGCGGGTTTCTTGATTCATAGTGCGGTGCATAAAGCTAGACCGGATGTCGTTGCTGCATGTCACACGCATTCTCCTGCGGGGAAAGCGTGGAGTGCGTTTGCGAGGCCGTTGGAGATGATCAATCAGGATGTCTTGTATTTTTATGGGGACGCACAGGCTGTTTATAAGGTGAGTCGGAAGAACGAAGTTGGTTCTTCTTGATGATTGATTTCCTAATGTTTTCTTGTCCAGGATTTTGGAGGGGTGGTGTTTACACCGGAAGAAGGCGAAAGGCTGGCGGCCGCTCTTGGTCCGAATGGAAAAGGCATGATTTTGAGGAACCACGGACTCTTGACGGTAGGCAACACAGTCGATGAGGCCGCCTACCTCTACACCTTGATGGAACGAAGTTGCGAGGTTCAGCTGCAGGTTGAGGCTGCAGCTGCCAATGGGATTCCGAAGATCTATGCTCCAGAGGAGTCTGCCAAGTTTACATATGAGAACGCGAGCGATCCAGAGACACTCTACTGGGAATTCCAGCCAGACCTTGAGTACGAGATAGAGCAATGCAGCGGTGCTCACGCCTTGTGATTGAATGATTAGCATAAGATAGCTTCTCGGTAGAGCTTGGGCCATAGAGCGGCCCAGCCCTTGTAGAGATGAGTCCAAGTGCAAGCAGGTCTGACGTCCGAGTACTGTTCGCGCATTGCTCCAAATCGCGTGCTTAGTTAGACTCATGTCAGTCCCAGTGATGTTGTGGCCCCGCACGTCCCTCGATGCAAAGTACATGCTTATTCGAGATCTGCAAGGCCGCCGCGCATGTCTAGAGTCCATCGCGCGTACTATGAAGAGTCAGCACGCTCCAAACATCAGCCGATCATAGACTCACCGATCCCAGTCTCGTGCGCATAGCCTCCACATCGCTGGTGAGCGCATTGTTGATCTTATGCAGCTCAGTGAACTTCTTAGGATCCTCGAGTTCGAAACGCTGACGTTGAGCGCGTTTTTCGGGCGAGGTCCACCAATTCTCTCTTTCCTCCTCGATGCTTTCGATCATGGTCAGAAGGAGGCGGCAGACCTCTAGCAGAGACTCTGAAGGCGTGCTGGCTCCGGCCTTCTTCCATGCTTCGTGTTCTTCATGGGCGTTTTCGATGAGAAGCTCGAGGGCAGGCTTCATGGCTTCAACGGCCTTTGGCCAGCGAGCCAGACCGTTCTTGATTCCGCAGAGTTGGCACATTGCGAAGACAACGGCGAAGACACCTGACTATGATGAAAGCTGAGTGTTGGTTTCGTGGTCAGGGCGGGGCTGAGGGTGATGAGTGGTCCGTGTGAAAGACTAGCATGCATGTGAAGGGCGAGAATTGTATTTGCTGCGTGCGGCAACTGCCGACACCAATCTATGGTAGTTGCCTGGTTCAACTCGATGTATCAATGTACTATGCGAAAATCGAAAGAATCTCAACACACTCATACTACCGTCCACAGCGGGCGAGGCATCTCTGCTCGCGTCAAACTCGGTCGGCGCGTCTTGGGATCGATCTTGAGGCCAACGTATGCTTCGCGACGCGCTGGATTGCCGGTGGTGATGGAGTAGGTCTTCAAGCCATACTTCGCGCATGTCAGTTCTATCAAGCAACAAAAGAAACGACAGACTTACATATGCGGCTATTGAGTGGACAAGATAGCGGCCAAATGCAGCGCCGTGATCATCAACCAGACCTTGGAAGACGAGCTTATCCTTCTCCAAGTGCTTGTGCTGCTTTTCGCGCTTGCGCTTGTCACTCATCGCCCCGTTTCTACCCACGAAGACAATCTCCTCGTCTGAGCTATCAGGCTCGATCAAGCCTTCACTCTCGAGCTCTTTCTGCTTCTGTTCCCACTGCTGTACGAAACCCCGAACCTCTTCCTCAAGATCTTGCAACAACCCTTTTGCGCCTCGCGACTTCTTGAGCTTCGCACGCAGTTCTTGCGTGACTTTCGCCGCGGCGGCCTCTTCCTTGCTGGCATGCTGCTTGCTAGCTTGAACGCGCTTTTGGCGCTCTTGCTGCTTACGCGCATACTCCGCATCCCACAATGGCGCCAGGAAATATGGCACACTGTGGACGGGATGCGTGGGTTGCACCTGCCAGTCGCTAGGGAGAGGCGGCGCTGCGTGAGGGTTGCTCAGCAAGCGATCGTTCTCCCATCTCTGTCTACGTCTGCTGCCCTCTTTGCCTTTCTGCAACGCTTCTCGGCGCTTTTGGCTGTCTCTCCGTATGGGCTCGCGACGCTTGTAGACAGTGTGGACTGCTTCAGGCCGAGGTCGTGGAGCTTCTTCGCAGAGTACTTGCTCATCGAGGGGAATGTCGATCGTAACGGACATGCCAGTGCCTCTTGCAGCGTGTGGAGATAGCGAGGTCGCGGCAAGAACGTCGGCGGCCTGAGAGATTGTCCAAGCCTCTACTCTTTCAATCGAAATCGCAGGTGGCGGCAACTCGACGCGGACATTGGAGACCTCGGGATGAATGGCCATGATGCGATATGGAACAGTGATCTTGTGTGGAGCGAAAGGGTATCAGATCACAGGCTGCTTGCCGCGATCAGGACTTGTAGGTGGTCTAGAGAGTGGGAAGGCCGCGATTGCTTTGGACGGGAGGGGGACAACCACATCTATGACCGCGGCCAGGAACGGGGCCGGCGATGAGTATATTGTAAATCCAAGATCAGATGCGTTTCGGGCCAATCAAATGACACGTGGAGATGATGCGTCACAGAGCCGCAGTCACGAGCTACATTGATATACATAGCGCTGCTTGCCCATACCCATACACATTTGCAGCAGACATTCACGAAGACATCAGCTGTCACATGCTGCGCCCGGGACCTCGCCGTGTTATCTTGTGGACGTCTATGTATCGAAGCGCTTTCCAGTCGCCAGGCCACGAAAAACAACAAGGATTTTCGAGTAATGAGTCACTGCATGATCACTCGTGTCTCTGACGGAGCTCTGTTCAGCAACACACTCACTGTATGCCTACCGTAGTGCCTTGAACAATGTATAGCCTTGGGAGGTGTACGGCAGCCTCTGCGTTACTCTGACCTTGACGCAGACGACTTGGACTGAAAGCGATATGGCATATGATGGAGATAGCCCGGGACAATGGAACTTTGCACAGGTTATGCCAGACGACTCTGCCTCCTCTCGTGGCAAATCATAGTCTCAACTCGGATACCACGCTTACAGATCGATAAGAGTACAGCAGATCAAAAGCCACTGCATCGCAGACATCATGCTTGGCTCGAAGATGTCTTTCGATAATGGGCAACCGCTCATAGGAAGAGATAGGCTGCAAGAAGAACTCTTCGAACTCCATTTCCGCTCCATCAAGCAACACATGACCCACCATGGCAGTTTGGCGTTTCCCCGGTACACTATAACACACGATCAGTACTGGACTTATGACCAATCGAGGACGAATCTTCAGCACATACCAGGTTCCCACATCCACCACAGTTCGTCGCATCAGTCATTGTGTTCGTGCAGAGCTTTGTCGATGAGACCGGACAGAATTTACAAATCACAGTAACCTGCCTCGGGCACAGCGTCGGCTTGTCCGCCGGACACCCACAGACTCCACTGTTGCAGGTATAAATCGAATTGCACGCTTTGCCACAGGTACCACAATTCTGCGTATCGGTTTGGAGGTTTGTGCAGACTCCCGGATCAGTTCCGCAAAGGGTTGGTGTTGGTGCTTTGCATACGGGTTGATTGGCTTCTTTGATGCAAGTACAAAAAGTTTTGATGACGCTGTAGGCCAGGTCTCTGAGACTGTTTGGGCACTTGCTTCGATCGAGTCTGTCCTCGGCTGGTAGAGTGGCGCAGAACTTTTGGACTTTGGTGTCTTTGGCCAAAGCTGGGACTAGGGTTTTGTATATGCCTGGCTTGGAGAGTTAGTGAAGCCGGCGCAAGAATGAGGTCCAAACGTTCACCCGTATCGCAGACAGGGTTGGGTGCTGCTGTTGTACCAACGCTCAAAAGGAGCACGATGCTCGAAACGATACCGAAGACCTTCATATCAATCGCTGGTGAATTTTGGCCAATATGGATGTAGGCGGGAAATTTTTGATTTGATTGCTGGCTTGTGGGAAGACCTCGTACTTATAGGCATAGGATGAATCTCTCGACCATCGGAACGCCAGGCCGTTCCCACAGGCCTGAGAAAGGCTGAGGATACACCTTCATGGTCTCGATTCCTAGTCCATGAGCCACGAACATGCGAAGACGGCAAGATTGCATGGTCGAGACCAGTAGGAGTACCGTCCGACTGCCATATAGCCCAGAGAAAGTCAGTCGCGCGGTAGCTGGGCTTTCGTCACGCGCTCGGAACGCACTGGCAATAAAAGACAAAACGGGATCGAAAGCCTTCCTCACAAATGAATGGTTCCGGCCATTGTGATGCACTTCATGACACGCTGTGCCCACGTGGCATTTCATGTGGAAGGCTGTATGTCTTAGCTTAAGCGGCACGGGTCATGCATTCGTGTCCGAAATGCCAGCAAAGTTGATCGTTGTAGCGTGTGAAATACTAGCTGTAGGCCTTGTTGAATGAGCATAATACTAGGGATAGCAGCGCGAGGAACCATGGCTTTAGAATCTTGCCTCCGATCAGTTCTGCAATAGCGAAGATGAGGTTGAGATCGTGGCGGAAGTCTGGGTCCTTGGCACATCGTCCGGTTAAGTATGCAAGATCGTCGGGCAATACCCCTTGACATGGCATGCTCTTTGCGGGAAAAGACACATTGGCGGACCAAGTACGATTATTGTTTCTTGAATCTTGCGAATTGAGGCGTGTGAGGCGCGCTGAGGTTGAGGATATTTCCACATTTCCCAAAATGTTAACTTGCATCAAGATCCCTGGCGCACGTCTAATCGGACCGCACTTTCTTCAACGTAATCGCAAGTTTTGCATTGTGAGTTTGTACAACGGCTGGAGCTTGGTATTTCTTCTGGGCCCTTGAAGCACAATTGTCATGGCGGCAAGCGGTCAGCCGGAGGAGCTCGGATAACGAGAATGAGCGAATACTTCGCCCTATCTCTTATCAGCTGAGCATGTCGTTGGCTAGCATACAAGTGGCGTATAAGGGTGATCAGTGATGAGAGACAGTCTAAGGATGTTTCCTCATCGGGGCAACAGTACGTGGCGGAGACTTTGTAGAAAAAGATCGACTTGTGTATCGTGCTGCGGACATGAAGTCTCTCCTGCGGCCGCTGCATCTTGCAGCAGTTACATCCGGACCAAGGCTTGGGCTGAAGAGGTAGGCTCGAACGACGCTCGATACTGTATAGAGTGTGCATCACAATGGACGACGAAGCAGACTCGAAACCAGCTCAGCAAAGTCCAGATCCTTAGCCAAAAAAAACTTAGCTCAAAAACGGCTCACTGAATAAGACAAGCAGGATAGGTCTCTTCGGAGCAGTCCCCCGTCCGGTCAAGACTTATCATTCGGAACCTTACGATCGCATCTCACCATCCAGGACCACATTCGAAGCTGTTGAAAAGACTGTACTAGTCACTGGTGGAGCTGCTGGAATCGGCTTCGAAATCTCCGAAGCGTTCGCTGAAGCCGGGATTGCTCGCCTCATCATCTCCTCTCGATCATCCGGACCTCAAGTTGAAGCAAAGAAGAAACTCCACGCAGACTTCCCAAAGCTAGAGATCGAGCTCGTTCAAGCAGCGATCACAATTAATGCACGCATGAAAGAAATCCTCACATCGGTGGGGCCGATCGATGTTCTCGTTCTGAATGCCGCAGCAACCCACTCCTCGGACGTTGCAACCATCGATTTGAAAGACGGAGTTATTGAAGATGTCTTCAACAGCAATGTTCTAGGCCCATGGAATATCGTGAAGACCTATCTAAGCCTCCCTGCACCTCCTTCTGGCACCAGAACAGTGCTCAACGTGTCCTCTGGAGCTCTTCATCTTTGCATGCCTCGTAATGGTGGGTATGGTGCTTTGAAGGCCGCCTTCACGCAGATGATGTCGTTCCTTGCGAACGAATACTCTCCTGAGAAGGATCGTATTCGTCTGTTATGTTCCATCCAGGGAAGAAATGTTTGGCTGTGTCAAGTCGTGAGCTGCTTGCTGATATTCACTGCCTTCCTTAGGTGCCTTCCTCACGACAATGGCGAGAAGTGTTGGCTACGACGAGAAGTCATTCGGCGGCAATGTAAGTAAACCAAAGGGCAAAAGCTCTCATCCTGCACTGTCCCGCCTGTTAGCCCATTTCTCTTACTCTACCAGCGCCAATCAGAGAGGACTGGTTGCCAACCGCTTTTACTCGCTTGGAACACCTGCTGAAGCTTCTACCCTTTACTTGTAGTGGGAGGATATTCGTCTGCCTGGCCATTTTGCAGTGTGGCTCGCGTCTCGAGAGGCCGATTCTCCTCCACGGTCGCTTCGTCCGGGTGAGTTTTGTGGAATCCTGATGGCTGCAGGATGCGGTCATTGCTAACAGTGCCTCAGTCGCACTGGGACGTTGACGAGCTCATCGGGCAGAAGCAGAAGTTTGAAGAAGACCCAAACTTCTTGAGAATCGGCTTGATGCTGTGAGCCGTTCAGATGTGGGGTCTTGTAATAGGAGAAGATGATTTACCGACCATCTCGGTTGGGACTCGGGCCGCAAGACAAACATATAGGATCGACCTTCCGGCCGTGATGAAGGCTAGGAAAACCCTGAGCCAATTCCAAGACCGGGATGTAGAGTTTAGAGTGATGTATCATCCACAGTGCTGGGTCTGAAGACATCCTTTGGAGCAATCTCACTTGAGTTGTTTGAAAAGTGACCGCTACTTAACTAGAGATCAGTCCATGTGATAACCCACGCCTCGTGGTCGTTCATGGCGTTCTTATCCGCTGCTTAGAGGTCAGTTCGTGAGAGAATCCACGCCTCGTGGTCGTTGACGGTGTTCTTATCAGCTGCTGTGCCACTCGTGCCGTGTGAGGGTAAGACTCTGTTCGAGTGGAATAAGAACTGCACGATGACCTGGCTCCGGCGGCTATGCACACACAATCACATCTGACAGCTGCTTCTCATTAATCTGATCCCAGGTAACGTGGACATCCGTTGATGCGGGTATGGCACAACGGTAGCGGAGCCGTTGCTTCCCCGAAGCGCCAACAACCACTTGGCAGTTGGCAGCAATGGAGTTCGATTGTGGAAACGCATGGCCGCGCACCATCGTTGAAGATGCTGTTCTCCGTCAAGTTCGAAGTTCGATGCAGTCGAGCTCTGTTGACCGATCATTATGCATGCCACTGGTGGTATGCCACGCTGCGACGCATGATTCCGTGATCCCAGGCACTCGGAATCCGGTGCTAGTGCTCAGGAAAAGTGTGCACAATGAGTGGCGTGTTCATGGTTTAAGTTCGTATCTACCGGTCACTATCTACCACTTCCTCGGGTTCTGAGACTGACAGATGTGGTCTAGGAAGGCGGCAATACTTCGAGAGGCAAGAACCTTATGACAACCTCATCTTTCGCCGCCACTCCCTTGCCATCGCAAGCATTTGCAGTCTTCATCAGCTCATCAATCGAGGCAGCACAATAACGAAACCCAGTCCTTCTTCTTCGACGACTGGGAGAGACGTATCTATGTCGGCAGACCGCCCACAGCCTGGCCAAGTTCTCCAAGCCATCGAAATGCCTAGACGGCGACTCTCCCACCTCCGAAGTCTCTATTGTCTGGAGCTTGCTGGGTTTCGGCCTCGAGAAGCTTCTTGGTCGTACTCGCCTGTCAATACAGGGCAGATAGCTTGATTATTCAGCCGCCGTTTGCACGGCCAGTCCTGGGTCGCACGAGGCCGGCATTTCTTCCATGACATCTGGCCCGGGCAAGATCGCAAGGGTAGCTTTCGCTATCGGTCGACAAGTCATTAATACGAATGGCCTGTTTTGCATGGGTCATCCAGAGGAGCCGAGTCAACGTGCATCTCGAAGCATAGTCCAACGTGTCAGGTGGCAGCTATGCTTCGGACTCGTATATCGACTTGCAGGTGCCATCATCTTCGACGAGACGCCTTTCGACCAATGCAGACGTGCCTGGAATTCCGGTCAGCATTGAAGCCGGCCGATCGCCAGCTTTTGCAACTCACACGGTCAAGTATATCCTCAGTTCCGGTCGTGCCAGCTCTTCTTGCGCACCTGCAATAAGTCTGTCGAATTCCGAAGCTTCCATGCGGCCGACGGCTTTGAACAAGTACTCTGATACATCTCTGAGCATCTCCTGGCAGACCGGGAGGGCTTGCCGGCCGAGCACAGCTCGATCTGGTCCCGTGAGTCAGCTCTCAATAGGGTCAATCTTTGGCAGTCACGTACCTTGGTCCCACGCACCCATGGGGCAGGGTATTTGACGGTATTGTATGTCCACAAATCCTGCATTGGCCATGAGCTGCCTGAGTCGCGGTCCCACTCTGGGGTCTTTGCGAGTCACTTGCAGTATCCTCGCATATCTGTTCCACCAGTCTTGCAAGAAAACAGTGGGACGTCCAGTGGAAGATTGGAACATGGAATGGAACTCCACCATCTGTACCCAGCCATTCGGCTTCAACAAGGCATGCAAATCTCTCACGAAGGACGGCCATCGATCGTTATCTATGCCATCGGCAAGCAAACGACTATTGATGAGGTCGAATGTTTGTGGTGTCAGGCGATCTTCGCTGCGGTCCTCTCGAAACGGTGCGTTCAAATTCCATCTCTTCTTGGTGAAGACTTCGATGCCGCGTTCTTCTTCGTCTTCGTCTGCCACGTCATCATCGTTGTCGACTTCATCATCGCCGACGCCGGTGAAGATGTCGACTCCCGTGCACTGAAGAATGTCAGATTGCTGCTCAAGAGGCTATTTCTGGCATTCATTGCGACAGCTCAGACGACCGCTGGGCGATGTGACGACTTTGATCGCGAATTCATATGAGCATCATGGTCGAAGTAAAGCGGCAGGCAAGGATGATGAGTTCGGGGTAAGCGCACATGCAATCACCTCCTCCACTGACGACGGTGCGATGAATGCTCCGCACCTGACAGTAGAAATGCTCAGGTGTGCTGGGCAGCTTCGCGATGCGTGGAGTCTCGCGAGTGGTCTCAAGCCATGCATGCACGTGGATGGCTTGGAAGGCGCACACTGAAGTGAATATCACTCACCAAGGCATCGGGAGAGAGGTTGAGGACGGAGTCTATCCACGCGCCCTTGCCGTAGCCGCAGTCCAGAACTTCTGCATCACTGCTGAGACGAATGCGAGGCAGGATCACGCCGCGATCGGGACCTCCGAGCAATTGTCGAAGGATGTCGTTCACACTGTCGTAATTCTGCTCCTCGTGCTGAAGTTCGCATGGGTCAGCTCAGGCGATGACGCGAGAGTGGCACATGCCTACATCGTCGACAGGAACACAGTGTATCTTCTGTTCCAGAGCGAATCGGGCATAGTTCCTCCCATATGCTGCCACGACTGCATTGTTTTGAGGTTGCGCCGTTGTCATGCTATGGGGAGCTTAGCAGAATGCTTAGTGGTGTATGGCAAGCAGGGCGCGGTACCGGCCGCCAGGTTCGAGGCGTCAAATCCTGGTCGTGCGGTGGTGGGGGGAAAGTAGGTACTTACATGAGAATGCAGTGATGAGCGGCGGGCTGGGACGGGAGAGTTTTATAGCATTGGAGTGGAATGGCAGTGACAGTGTGATATCAGAGCAGAAGACTGTGCGAGAGTGCGAGTGTAGCTCTTGGTTTGATTAGCGTGGTATAGCAGTATGGTAGTTACATGGCGAAGCGACACGCCGACAAGCCCACCATCCTCGACCGGGTCTAATGGAGCAGCGCCAAGGCCCAAATGGCTCCGCCTGACCGCTGGGATGGGAGATGGCCTGGCAGGGCAGGCTCGGGCTTGGCTTGGCTCTGACATGATGCGTGTGGTCGTATCAGATAGGAGCACGATAAGCCGGCCTGTGAGGTGTTGGAGGCATGCATGCGCGATGCGAAGCGGAATGGGCAACGGGCAACGGGCAATGGAACGGGCATGGGCATGGGCATGGGCATGGGCATGGGCGGGCGATGGAGCATTCGAACTGCCCAGTGCTGAGCAGCAGGCGGCAAGCGGCAGGCGGCAAGCGGCAGGCGGCAGGCGGCAGGCGGCAGACGGCAGGCGGCAGGCCAGCCGACGTTTCACGCACGTCGCAGGCAGCGCCCTTCTCTCTCAGCCGTGCCCCATCAGCATCAGCGCGAGTCGAGTCGTGACACCAGTGCGCATTGAGATTGTCTAGCGCGGCATTAACAACGCCATGCATCCGCCCTTTGGCCGTGGGGCTGGGGCTGGGGCTGGGGCTGCCTCAGTCCACGAACCAGCCTGCTGGAAAACATGCATGCACGCATGCTTGGGCTGCTGCGAAAGTGCAGAAGGAATCATTCGCCGACACAAGTTACAAGGCACCAACAAAGCGTGTGCGCGCCGGCGGCAAATCGAAATCACTGGGCGTCTGCGCGGCGCGGCGCGGGCAGTCACCAGTGGCAGACTGGCAGTTGCGATCAGCGTCGGTGCCGTCATCGCACTGCGGGGCCCCGGCATGTCACAACGGTCAACCTGCGGCCAACCTTTCCATGTGCCTGGGTCCCGTACCGTCGCACTGGGCAGGAGGCAGGAGCTTGTATGTAGAGTAAGTACAATAATGCATGCACGATCAACAACTCGTTGCCCTCGCTTCCTCATGCGCGGCTTCCATTACCTATTCCTGGCCGGTGAGTAAAGGGTCTGGTGTCGAAGTGACTCCATGTGCAATCATGGCTGCCGTGGTGCTTACTGCCGTATGAGTGGTTGCTGGAGTCGCACGGCATCGCGGACAGCCGGAAGTATCAACGTTGATTCTTCAGCGCTGCAGGAGACATGTAGCCGGGCACCTGCTCTCCACTGTCATCTCTACGTACACAAACCCACGGTGCCTTGCCGTCCTCCCACAGTGGCTGGCGTGCAAATGGGGCAGTGACACGCGAAAGCGACAACGGATTGCTGTATGCATGAACCCTCTTCCCAGCAGAAGCCAAACAGCCGGGGCGGTGTGCGTTCAGTAAGGTGTGAGGAGGAGGTGAAGAAATTTCGCCGGGAAGGGCACATGTAACATCACCACAGTCCGACAGCTTGGCAGCCTTCGCGGGAGCCGGCCAAAGCTGAAAAGCACGTGGACTTCCCGCCGCTCTGGTTTTGACAACGAGTCGTGCAACAAGGCAGCGCTGGCAAGACGAGAAGACCGATCGTCGCCGTCGCCCACACATCCTCCATCTCGCCGTCCAAACTGTGCAGTGCCCTTGCCTCCCCAGCCCATGTCATGATGTCAAGCCAAGTCCGACCGGGATGCTGTGAGGCAGGCACCAGTTCGCTTGCACACAGCACCCGGCATGTCCTATCTCAAGCACCACTTCGACCCCATGCTGTGCAAGAGGAGCGCACATCACAGTACCAACGTTGAATTCGCGAAACCAAACGGCATGCCATACTTCGCAAGCCATGGGCGCCGGAATAACCAAGGTTTGGAATGACGCTGAGGGAAAGACACAAGTTCAGACAGACCATCACAATCTTGCGCTAGACCATCTCGGCTCAGCTCACCGAGCTCATTACAAACGCCATCGCTAATGCAGACCCTTCTTCCACCTCCTCATCTCAACACATCTCTTATCCTCCCCGCCATCCTCAATGCACCTTCCCTACCCTCTTGCCCTAGAGTATTATCCCGAGCCAAAGAATTCAAACAATCCATCACCAGCCCTAAATTCTCCTCACTGCCAAACAACACCCTCTCCCCACTCCTCTCACTATCCTCGAACCATCTCTGCACCACATACACCATCTTCTCCGCAACTTTCCGCTTCTTGCTAGCAGAATTCCAGGGATGCGCATTGGAGTAGTACATGCTTTCGACGACGGGAAGAAGCGTCTCGGCTGGGATTTCGAGCTCGAGCATCACATCGATCGCCCACGTGTCAGGTGGGTGTTCTTGGCGGGGCTCAAGGGCATATTCTTCGAGGAGTGGAACGAGCGTGTTGACGGGGAATGTTGACGGGCATGTGCCGAGGCGGCGGCCGAGAGTGTGGACGCACATGCCGACAGCTTCCCAAGCTTTCACCTTCTTGCCGTGGACTGCCATTGTTTCCGCGCTGGTGTCGCGCACCAGTTGCATCCAGCTTGCTTTGATGTCGCCTGGGTTGCGATGGTCCGCGACTTTGTATAGGAGTATGCAGATGTCGTGGTATTTAGCGGCTTCCGCGTAGTCCATGAACAGTCGCTCTACCGGAAGAATCTGGCCGTTTAGCGCATCGACGAGCTGCTGTTTTCGCTCTGCATCTTGAATCCGTGTTTCGGCTCTTATGCGTTCAAGAAGTTCTTGTTGGACTTCCGCAATGTCCAGGAGATCGGAGACTTCGCGAAGGAGCCGTTGCTTGCTCTGTCTCGAATCCGTGATGATGGTCTGTCTTGTGCTGGCATTCGCGCGAGCGAGCGAGAGGTACTCAATCCGCTCATCCAGAGCGATGTCGATGTCACATCGCGCCAGGTCAAGCTGAACCGTGGCGGCCTGTAGGTAGTCGTTGTAGTGGCTGAAATATCGCCAAAGTAGATCCGCGTAGAGTCTTGAACCATTGCTGTGTTCCGAGCTCTTCTTGCGGAGGTACTCTACCACGAAGGGATTCGTGATCGCAAGCAGTCGATCGGGCTGATTTTGGATGTTGATGTAGAAGTCGTAGAGATCAGTCAAGAATGCATAATCGTCGGAGTTGTTGATGATGTCGTAAGCCTCGGTGCGCCTCTTCTGGGCAAGAGAGCGTTTCCCATCCTCTTCGAGTTCTGGTGCATTTGCTGTCGCTGCGTCGAGGTGCGTGATGACGGCGAAGATCAGCTCGTATGCTCTGCGACGGGGTCCATATGCGCTGTTTCTCCTCGGGTCGGAGTCCAATGCGCCATCCTTCATCCATGCCCATGCTCTTTTTGCCTTGTCTTTCTCGTTGGCCACTGTCAAGCAGAGTTGAATGGCGCCGGCGTAGAAGGCCGCACTCACGTAATCCTCGACGGCTCTCTTCAGATATTCATCGGATAAGCTTGCAGCGCATTTCTGGAATAGGCGTTGGCTTTCGTTGAGCAAAGCACGGCCAGTTTCGCTCTGAGCACCGGTCTCTGTCGCTCGCTTGATCGCTTCTTGGGCCTTGAATATGACGACATCGTCAGCGCTGCAAAAACTGCCACATCTTCGGCGCAGTGCTTCTGCGACAGTGTCGACGTTGCTGCCGTTGGAGATGTTGCGATTAACAATGGCCTTGACGAGCTCCTTGGCAAGGTCTCTGCCTTCGGGACTGACGAAAAGAGCTTGGAAAGTTAAGTCTAGTGCTCTTCTTCGGCTTTCCTCGTGTAACAGGGCAAGGATATCCTCAATACGCTCATCGAACAAGACGACCACGAAGCTGATGCCTTCGTTGATGCTCTCGATCAGCTTGAGCATGCCGTGCATGTAGCTGTGCTCACCACGAAGCGCGATCTCCTCCTGTCGGGTCTTGACGCGGCTGAGCGTGGACGGGCCAGACATGCCATCGATGAAGCTGCGATTTCGGTCCAGGAATCCGAGAAGAGATGTGAGATAGCGCTGAAGCTCCTTCAGCTTGTCAAGCTTGACGCCAGGCACGAATCTTGGTCCGTTGAAACCAGGCTTGGGATTGTCGACGATGATCTTGGACCGCCAGACCGAGCGGGCCAGTCGAGCCACGAAGATAGAGATACCTTCGTATCGAGGGCTTGGCTTGACATCTTCTTCCGGCGCGCGATTGTCAGCCATGACAGCGTTGGCATTGTATTCCGGGCTGCCGCCGTGGTCGATGAAAACCTTTCGTGCCTTCTCGAGCACTTCAGGATCTGACACAGTCGCGATGCGAAGGCCGTCCATGTCTACGCCTTGGCCACATGCAACTGCTAGGGCAGTCGCAGCAGTTTCGCCTCGACCATAAGTACGAATGAAGCGCTTGATGTCGCCTTCTGTGCCTTCATCGTCCTTGGAGCCGTACTTCATCAAAGATGCAAACATGTCGACCAATCGTCTCCGACGTATGGTCTGGATACCAGATGCTGTGACAATGGCGAATTCAGGCGACGTCTCGTCGAACTGCACTGCTAGTTCGTTGCCGAAGCCAACAGGTTGCTTTGTTGCGCCAAATGGATCCGTCAGCTCTGCGATCTCATACAATTCGTCAGCCACTGGTATCCACTGGCCGTGTTCGGTGAAGGGGCTAGTCTGATTGACATCTCTCTGCATTTTCAGGCGGCCTGTATCGGTGGCGACGCAGAACACTCTCCTGGTACGAGTGGGATCGTTAGGGTCTCTCTGGTATGCCATCCAATAGCCCGGCGGAAATCGACACGCTGTTTCTATGCCTAATAAATACGTAGATGTGCTATCGACCTGACTGGATGGGCCGGATGGTTGGTGGTATGGTGCAAGTGCCGTTTGGCCAGATTGCGCCGGGATGGCAGGTGCATTGGGATCTCTAGCTGGGAAGCGGATATGTAGAATCTGAATGCTGGAGGGTGGATTTTGAGCATCTGCTTGGTAGCCGTAGCCGCGTGTGACCGAGAGGTAAAGTCGACATCCAGTGTTGGTCGAGGCCATTAGCGCAAGCTTCGACGTTTCTGCTGCTGACAGCACACTGAGCGAGACGAGATGCACGTCTCTGCCGGTAAGCAAGTCTGTCCTGCTCTGGAACAGTCCACCTGCATTTTGAAGTAACGAGGCCAGTGGACGCATCAAGCCCGGTGTGAGAGAGTTGGGATCGTTAATGTGCCAGACTCGTATCTCGCTAGTCTTGCTCAGGGTCCACAGCAGATTCCGCGTGTCGTCAATGACCATCTGCTTGAAAGACTTTAGAGGTGATGCGGGTCCAAAGTATGAGCCCACGGCGGTAAAACGGCTCGTGAGCTGACTGCCAATGCTGCCCGATGTGTGGTTGATTTTTTGACATTTCCCGCTAAACCAGCCCTCCTCTTGCTGGTAGTGGAACTCGTAGATGTCGTCGCTGTGATCGCCGGAAAAGAAGATGCGGCCAGTCTTCTTGGATGCGACAATATTGGTGACATTGATGCCACTGATATTGATCTTCATCTTGGTGTCGTACAGGTTGACAGTGGGAGCGCCATTCGCATTGACGAACTTGGCGGTACCAAGCAGCAGCATCTCATGCTGTGTGCAGACAACAATCATGTGCTTGATGTCTTCTACAAAAACGCCTGGCTTTGGTGGCACGAGTCGTATCGCGGTGATGGGCTGAGAAGCCTCCTCATATCCAATAATGTCGGGATTGGTTGCAGTGTAGTCCCAGAGATACAAGCAGTTGTCGAGCGCAATCCATGCATGTCCCAGCGGTGCAAATATTCCCATAAAAAATGCCAACTGTACATGGTTCATTTGAGCCAACACGCGCTGCGGAATCTCATACGTCTTCTGCTCTTGGAAAGGCTGCAGCGCTTGATTTGTGGGCTGCTCGTATTCTCCACTGATGCCTTGAGCCACATAGTTCTCCAGCTGAGGAAACTGCTCCTCCCATTGTAGCGTCAAATCGATGGACTTCGCAGCTTTTTGTGCTAATGTCTCCTTGGTCGAGCTCGGCGACTGCGCAGGCACATTCGCAGATTGTGACGGCGCTGTTCTCTCTCTCAGCGACTCAGCTTGAGGCCCGAATATGGTCTGGCCTGGGCGTTTCTGCTGCTGTTGCGGCGCCGGAGTGTTGATGAAATTGCCAGGCACCGGCCGCTGAGGTGTCGCCGGCGGCGCAGCGGACGTCATATCGGTAACGAATGTATGCGCGGTGGGAGAGCGCTATCGATATTGTAAATTGAAGCTGGAGGAGTGTTCCTAATGTTTCTTTGTGCTGGCCAGCAGCTCGCAGCAGAGGGAGAGGTTGGGCCTCGCGATCGTGGCATGCGGCGGCGATCTATAATGACCTCGTCGGCGCTCTCGTAGGGTCGTGATATTGAAGCGATCTGGTTTGATGCAGTATCGCTCTATCAAATCATTTCGGCGCAAAGTTTGGTGGTGCTTTGGTCAGTTCACATGCAATTATAGCAGGAAGCTCTCCATTCAAACTTTCGACGAACGCGAAAGAAGCGCGTCTCACTCGCTAAACCTTCTGCGCTTCTGTCACATGTTTCACCTTTCACCACCGAGACAGCCAATGGAACGTTTCTTCTCCTTCACACAAACACATCAACATGTCTCTCAACACGTCACGCATGCTGCTGAGAAGCAGAATAGCATCACGAAACAACTGGATCTGCCCACAATGTCGCGCCTACGCAGCAGCAGCAGCCGCCTCAGGAACAGCTGCTCCAAGTCCTCTGCTTGGCAAGCTCAAAAACGACCTCAAAACTGCTTTGCGCGAAAAAGACACGAACCGACTCAATGTGCTGCGAGGCGTCATTGCGGATGTCACGAACTCGGCCAAGACATCGAACCCTATCAAGACCGATATGCAGCTATTAGCACTTCTACGAAAACGAGCCACAGCGGCCAAGGCTGCGAGTGAAGAGTTCAAGGCTGCTGGGAGGGAAGACTTGGTGGAAAAGGAGCAGAAGCAAGTCAAAGTCCTGGACGAGTATGCTGGTCAGGTGGAAACTATGTCTGAGAACGAGATCAAGGATGCTGTGACGAAAGCGGTCGATGAGGCGAAGGCCGCCGCTGAGAGCGTTAAAGTTAACATGGGAGAGATATTGAAGAAAATTCTTGGTCCCGGTGGCAGCTTAGAAGGCAAGCCTGTTGACAGGTCGGAAGTCGCGAGGGTCGTCAAGCAAACGCTGGGACAGTAACACTGCTGATATTGAAGAGACACTGATCGCAAAACAGCGTGTGGCCTGGCGATACCTCGGCCAGCGAAGATGCGCTTGTGCATTCCACAATGGCCTTGGATGTCTGTCAGCGCGCAGACTGTCATTCCGCACGCCATACGAGCCTTCTGTCGCTCCAGGTAAAGTAATTCCCGCGCTGCGATCGAGCTGGAATTATAGCTTTCCAACAACTTCACCTTTACTGCTACTTAGCGAGGCGTCTGGGATTATAGGCATGGAAACTGTAGTAAAAGTCCACAGCTGTATCATAGCTGTATACATCAGAATCTCAACTCGACATTTGTATATCGCATTCTGTTGCACCCATGCTCCGATCCTTCCTCTTTAAGTGCCAAGAATACCAGACAGCCTTGTATCTCGCTGACTTCGACTTTACTCCTGAAACAGCAACATCACACATCTGATACTTCTGCAAAACAACACAAAGAGCTCACAAGGCATCCAATCGCCCAGAACCAGAACACTCGAAACACCAAACTCTCACTCATCCAAAATGCCTTCCTTCCGCCGCACCCTCGATTACATCTACCTCACTTTCTTCCTCATCCACATTCCCATCGTATTCTGTAGGCCTCTCATTACTCCTGCACCCCACTACCACTGACAATCATGTTTCTCAGGCGTCGATATCTACCCTCTCTACCCACCCTCCTTAATTCCAACCTTCATGACCGAGCTCCGAACTTGGTACATCCACACTTACAACGACCAATTCTTTGTGAAACCTCCAGCTTGGTTTACATTGTACGTACCAAACTCCACCCCTTTCATCATTTCAAGATCTGATGTTGACAGGTACATATGGATGGAATTAATCGTAATTTTTCGCTACCATTTCTCGCGTGAGCTAGCTGACGCTCACTACAGTACCACATCCCCCTCTCCCTCTACGCAGTGCAAGCCCTCTGGTCCAACGCCGACCCTAAAGTCCCAATTCACTTGTTCATCTACGCGATACAAACTGCTATTACCACAGCGACTTGTATTGCGGATTATATGAGTTGGGAAAGTCATACCAACGAACAGAAGTTGGAGTTGGGGAAGTTGTATGTGCCGTATTTGATGATTTGTGGGTATTGAACGAGACCGAGATGGGAGAAGAGGAGACGCTGACTTTTGTGGTAGCGGTATTTATGGGTGTTGATATGTACAGTCGACTTGTGGGAGCTGTAAGTGGGAGGTATATTGGTGGGAGGGATGGGGCTAGTAAGAAGAGGAATTAGGTGCGTCTGCATTCGTGCTCCGTTTCCTTGATGGAGGCTGACTGGAGCAGGCTCATGACTTGCCCTGCTCCTTGCCGAAGCAGATTTGCAAATGATCTCGACCTATACCGAGTCACTAAGTGAATCACTGCTTGTCTCTTCGCAACGCTTTCGGAATATCTCGCTCCGCAGGTAGATATTTCTGAAACTCTTCGATTTCCACTTTGAGCGGTTTCCCCCATTCATTCTCGTGTCGCGGAGAGCATCCAATCTCACGTTCAAGCACAGCTTTCGTACGGGCACTGATAATCACACGTCAGCGCTACGAAAGAGAATCTCCAGCTAGACAACAAGTCTATTCTCACTCTGCACCAAAGGCCAACTCCGCCCTCTGAGAAACTCTATAATCCCACCGCTCACCAGCTTCATCCAACCACGCTCCTCACCTGATCTGAATCCAACAACCCAAGCTGGTTCCCCAGCCCTCGCCAACCTTTGCGAAAGCTCAAGATGAGTATGCATTTCTGACTCACCAAACAAAATCCCCTCCGTCTCACTCGAAGCCCCATCCCCACTAGCAACACGCTTCAACAGCATCTTAAACAACTCCGCCAGATCCCGAATGTGAACATGACTCCAAGTTGTCTTTTCGTCCCCAATTACAAGGCACTCACTATTCTCGAGTGCGGCTTTGATCATCGCAGGCAACTGAATCGAAAAGCGATTCGCCGAACTAGTCCCTAGTGCGAAGATTGTGGGTGCGATAACAATATGAGTCTTCACATTGCAGTTGTCACCTTCTTCGATGACCGCGATGTCGGTGGTGGTTCTTTGCACATAGACTTCGGAGGACTCTCGATAGTTCTCGTACGAGTATACATCTTGTTTAGCAGAGATGGTGCGGGTTTCGATATAGCCAGCGCTGTGAGGACGGTCGCTGAGGTTTGATGGTCCGAATATGTGAACTGTGAAGAGGGCGCGGGCCGAGGCTGTATGCCAGCTTGCTGTGGCGTGGATGATTACTGGTAGCAGGATCAGTATCAGCAGGATCGAATTTGAGCGGGAGAGAACGTGGCATACCATGGAAGTCAGACGCGATGACAGTCAAGTGCTCGGTCTCGTCGAGGCTATTGAACATGACTGGCTCGGCGTCGAGATTCTTCGCATATTCATCTTTGCCAACTAGAGCCGCGAGTTTGTATTGCGATAGCTATGGTTCTTTCTCTGCAAGAATGGTTGTCAGAATCGTGCCACGGCTGGAGTCTTGTCAGTTTGGTTGGCATCTTCATGCGACGTCGGTCAAAAGTTGCCCACACATAACCAGAAGCTCCTGTGAGGAGCAAGCGGGAAGATGACATAGCATTCAATGAAGAAGGTCTGACTTGTAGTAATGCTCAGTGGCTTCCAAACGGGTTCCAATGGAAAGCCTTCCGGCCATTCGAACATCATATCGACTCTGTGCTAATACGCTCAAGTCTTCCTACATGAATTCTGACATTCCGCCATGTCACAAGAGCGACAGAGGGCGTCTCTAGCAAGACCGGAGGGCAGGAAATCCAGGCGCTTCTCGACATTGCAGCGACCAGCCACTGGGCGTGAGGAGATAGTTGGCATACTCATCTGCCAAGACTTGAAACCTTCTCCTGAGACTGCTTTCCGCATGACGACGTTGACCTGTACCGCCCACACGAACACGCTTACCATCTGGCATGATTTCGATCCATCACGTGCCATGGCCATTCTGATCGCTATCGAGGAACACTGGCCAAAGATGGCATACCACTTTACTACTCCTTGCGCCCAGTTCGATGGTGATCGTGAATCCTCTGCTTGCAATGAAGTGCCCAAACAATCTCTAGCAGGCTGAGAAGGCTCCGAGGATGCGAAGAGGCCTGCTTTTGCTTCACGCGAGGCGCAGGGTTGTTTTCTGTTCACCAATATCATGATGACAAGTTCTCGTAGGCGCTCATGCAACAGCGAAGACCATCTGCGGCATACTCGCCCGACCATCAGGCACGGAATGGAGACTGCGCGTTATGAACGGGCAACGAGCCGCAGAAAACTTGGGGCAAGTGTGCAATTCTCTTGAATATTCAGCGTCCATTCCCATTGCAGAAGTCATCACTGGAAACATGCGAGCAAGCCTGATGGTCACCTACACAACCCTTCTGAAGATTATCTCCTGCACAGCTCAGGTCACTGCTACTTCGGGAGATGCTACTCAGGAAATTGCAAAGCGTCCTATAGACTGCGGCGAGTATGCACTTGCAAAGGCATGACTCCGAGCGAACTGGTAAGACTGAGCCAGCAATGTCAGAGATGGCAGCATTGTCTCAGCGCGGTGTTTCGGAGTGCCTATCGTCTATACCACGACCTCAGTAAACACAATCACAACCACGCAGCTTATAACACAGACATTGCCAGCACGCACGCAGACGGCAACGGCGACTACCACCCAACAAGCAGCACAACAGTCGCCTGCGAATTGCGCCAACCAAGGCTGGCAGTATGCAGTATTCAAGAACTCTCCCGTAGCTACCTGGCAGAACGGACGCAGCAGCCAGTGGTCGTCCTCCAACATGAAGCGTGGCGGAACATACCCAGTCCTCTTCACAGGCGTCACAAGTTCCGCTGGAGGTTTCTCCTGCTCTCAAGGCCAGACCACCACCCTCTACGGCCGTGGAATTGAATTCTCGTGCGAGCAGTACTCGATCATGCACCGAGCCTATCTAGTCGCTCCATATGGGGGCCAATACGTGTTCTACGCCTCAAATGTCGATGATGACTTCGCATTCTGGTACCGAGAAGAAGCATACACAGGTTTTGACGACAGCAATACGATGTTTCGCGCGCCATATCAAGATTCGAGCGGGCCTGGTCAAGGTTTAACCACCTGGTACCTCCAGCCAGGCGACTACATGCCCATGAGGATTGCCTTTGGGAATGCATACGGGGGTTCTTCTTTCAATTTCACGATTGAGCTTGGCAATGGGACGGGTTTGGTCCAGTCGCTCTTTGCTTCGCAGTATGTAGTGCAGTATGCCTGTAATAGTGCGGAGGGTGCGCCTTTTCCGTATGATTTTGGGGATGAGGTATAGATTGATGGAAGAAGATCAGCGGGGTCGCGAATTAACACGAGAGCGTTTGATTGTCTGTGTGCCGATGACAAACGAATGACAATGCAGCGCTCGGCCTGCTTCATCGATGGGATCCCGTTCCCATCGCTTATAGGGGCGTGAGAGTGTGCATCGACTTTGACCTTGAGCTTCTGGACAGCTGCTGGCACAATGTCTGGATCTGAGTGATAGGACTTGTAGCGGGTGTAGTGAGCCTGCATTCAATTGTCCCGCTCAGACTCTGACATGTGGGTCCAAACCATGCTCATGTCGTTCGTGAGTGCGTCTGTGATAGCTGTACATATGTAGATCTGGTCTTTGGCTCCCTCTCCCGCTGCAGCCTCCAGCCCAGGTCCGGCTACACCAATGGGCTCATCGTTAGAATCTGATTGGCGTCTCTGAAAATGCTGGCACCTTAATTGAGCTTGTGGTTTTCCGGAAGCCACGGCGTCATCCCCCTCCTGCTCCTGAGATGTCAGCTGAATCAAGGCTGGGTGACGTTTGACGGAGCTGTCAGATGGTATGAACCTGGTATCAGAGTCTGGAGTCGAACCTTTGAGGTCACGTTGCGGCCTTTGAAGATGGAGATGGGCATCTTCGGATTGCTTGCTTCGCGCTTTGGGGCAGTCTTGGGCGGAGCTTCACTTGGCACTCCCAGCAAGCGCCTCAGTCGGGCCCATCTTCGGGCCATACTGTCGCATACGGTCGCGGAGATTGCTCTCTTCTGTTACTAGAAGTTGCCACGAAGCGCTTGGGCTATCTTCGTCATCGAGGTTGAGCACCTCCTTCTGGCTCTCCCACGGTTTTGGGTGCGGCAGTCCAATTCTCTCATTTATGAGTTTTTGGGCAAGCGAGTCAATCTTCTTCCTGCACCATGTCAGCTAAGATGTGCATGGGCGCTACACTGAACATTACTTGTAGTCTCGTAACTGGCGCTCGGCCAGAGTATCCACGCGCTGGTCGTGTTTCTTCCTCGCCGTATGGCGTCGGCTATTCATCTGTAGTGTTGGTGGTGTGGCGAGTCGATTTTCCCGATAAGTGTCCAGCAGAGTTTGACGAAAACGCGAAGTTTTGATCGCGTCGGTTGCTTTGGATGTCGCAACGGAGATTGTGTTGAGGATGGCACAGTGAGAACCGGGAGATCGTGATCTCAGCTCATCAAGTGAAGTCAAATGAAGGCTAATTTCAGCATGTGACAATCTGCGAAGCTCGAATTGACAAGCTTGCGCGATCCAATCTGAGTCAGCTTCGGAGATACATCTGAGCTTCAGATCAAGCACAGGGCATGTTGCTCGATTGCCTTGAAGAGTCGCGACCATGCGATCAAAGCTATCCTCTAGAAGCATGGAGCACAGTTCGTAGCTTCGATCTGAAGACTACAATGCAAAAACGGTAAATATAGGCAATGCGGTGCCAGCTCCGATGCGAGGTCTGGGTTTGAGAACTAGAATATGGACGTGTTGGAGAGGCAGCCTCAGCGTCAAGACCGATGACGATTCACATCAAGTCCAGTCGGTGCCACGAGAAATGCGCACTCACGGTCGTCACTGCTGTAGTAGAAGTCGAATGGTTCGAAAACCCGTGTCTGCAACCAATGCTTCATCCCAATGTTCTAAATGTATCTCCTAAATCCTTACAATGCATATGCTCGTGCCAAACGCTTCGTGAGGAGGCTCCTTGTTTGGTATGCTGAGTTTAAGTAGGAATCAGCAGCACGTTGTCCCAATGCTTCAAACAACACCGAACACCGTCTGTGCGCGATCCGCCATAACCCCTCACAAATATCGACTGTCGAATTGTTGATGTTCTGCTTTCTAGCAGCAATTTCATCTCCTGGCCGTGCGCTGCTGCCCACTGACTGGCTGCTGCTGTCCTTGCATATATTCGTATTGTCCTCCGTAAGCCCGCGGCCCTGCACCCTGCTGCTGCACATATTGACCACCAAAGCCCCCTGCTTGAGGCTGCTGCTGCCTCTGCGGGCCCCATGACTGTCTATGTTGCATCTGCGGCGGCATGTTCTGCCGCTGATAGACTGGCTGCTGTTGATGAAGCGTGTGAGGCTGCTGTTGTTGCTGTGCCATCGCAACTCTTTGATAAGCCATCTGCTGATACTGTGCCGCTTGAGCTGCCTGCATAGCTTGCTGCTGCTGCATCTGCATCTGAGCTCGCATTTGCGCTTCTTGCTCCAAGCGGATTTGTTCCTGCTGTCTGGCAAGAATTGCTTGACGCAACATCCCGCTGCGGATACCTTGCTTCAGTGCGGCCTGCTCGCGCTCGCGTGCAGCTAAAGCGCCCACAAGTCCTGGGTTGTTGTCGTCCACCTTGATCCTGTTCTTGTCTCGTGGGTCCACAGTCAGATCAAGTAAAGGAGTGCCGGTGGCGCGAGCGATGTGCATTTGTTCCCTGGCCGACAAGGTCAACGAATTAGGATTGTTGACGAGACCTCCATCAAGCTCTAGGAAGAGGCTAGCTCCTCGGGAGTGGGGCCTGTTCAATGGCAATTGCCTTTGACCAGTCCAGTCACCTGAAATTGCCCTTGCAAAGGGCGGCGGAGTCTTAGTCATGGTCTGACGTTGCTGCGGCAGGTTGCTTGTTGATGCATGGCGTTGATGTGCAAATGGTGGAATGCGGGACTTCCGTGGGATAGCATACTGAGGTTGCTGCTGCGCAAGTTCAGCTCGGTACTGCACCCATTGCTCGGGTGTAAGAGTCTGTCGCATCTGCTGCGCGCTTCCGGGGGATGCAGCGATTGGTGCCCAAGCCATGCTGTGCCGGGAGACCCGCGGATCTTCTGCCTCCATCGATTCAAGGCCTGTGGGTGTAGATGCTTTTGCTGCGAGGTATGACTGGCGATGTCCACTCTTGCTCTCGTAAGGACTAATACCAGCTGGCACGTCGAAGTAGCCGCTCAGTCGAGAACCAGATCTCTGTCGCGGCCTATCCGCAGACCTCGACCTTGACCTTCTCTCCATGTCGCCCGGTGTGATAGCACCGCTAGTACCTGGTCGGCGGTTACTGTACGTAGGTCCGAAGTCAACAGTTGGGACTGCCGCAGCGTGCTCTTGCTGGGCCTTGTCCCGGGTACCCAAATTTCCACGCCCGTAGCCGCGCGGATCGGGCGCAGTCATAGTCGGATCGCCCACAGTCTTCAGCTTGCCTGCTCGTACATACTCTTTCTGCTTATTCTGCTGCGGCGCATCCAGCGATGAACGAGACGCCGTACTCGCATACTCTGGCGCCTGCTCAGAGACGAAAGAGTTGGTGTGATCACTATTGTCGTTTAGAATGCGTTCTAGGGCGTCCTCGTCAACAAATCCGACTGCATCATCACTGTAGACGCCTGCCGACGACGCCGGCGAAGCAGGAGAATCCATGTCACGCACCTGTGATTTTCCACCGCGCGATGCGTCGGTGTCTTCTGTGGGAACTTGCGGAAGCTGCTTCGGTACCGGCTTCCGAACCACACTTTCCCTCGACTTTAGCGAAGGTGAGTCGGCCCGATCATTGTTACTCGCAGCTGCCAGCCCATCAATGCTGGGCTGCTCACGCGCGTCCATGTAGTTGTCGCCATCATTTCCCGCATTTGGCGAGCCGGGAATCGTGCTCAGTCCTTGACGGAGGTCTCGCTGGCTAGAACTGCCATACTCGTTGGCGTAGCCTACGAAACCCTGTGACTGATTAGCAGGGACTCCCAGCTGATTCCGGTATGGGAGCGCATCATGCTGCATCCTGCTTGGATCATAATCTTGCACGACGGGGTAAACGCCATCTTCGGCTTCGTGAGGACGAGCAGCCTCCTGCATTTGATACAGGGTGGCCGCGTCAACATTGGAGTGCTTGCGGAGGAGCTCTGGAGCCACATGTGGCTGGGTCAAGGGTCGACTGTGAGGATTGTGCTGCAGCGCTGGAGGCGTGACCACAGGCTCTGGTGGCGGCATAAATGGCGATGCAGCTTGTTGGGCGACAACCTGCTCGTAAGGAGAGTTTGCATGATCTCGCTCGCTCTCGAGAGCAGCACCAAGAGCGCCTCCATGTCTGGGCGGTGCCGGTGGCTCGTCGCCATCGCGGCCCTGTTCATACGAAAGACGAGATGGGGTCTCTGCCATGTACTTCCTGTAGCCATGAGCATCAGACGCAGAGCGCTTGTGCGGGCTGCCATTGAAAGCAGCAGGAGGCGCAGTGCCCACCCGCTTCGGAGGTTGAATGACGTCGGCACCAGCCTTGGATGGTGAAGAGGATCGCGAGCCAGGTGTAGAATGCGTTGCTGGTTCGTGGAATTGAACACCGCCAGTCCGGGTGGGTGGCAAGGATTGTCTTGAGGTAGTGTTTCGTCGACCTCCGATGGCACGGTTGGGTGATGTGCGATCTTCCACCTGAGCGGTCATCCTGTTCGAGGTGAGCTTCCTCAGCTCCTTTCGCCATTGTCGCTCACTCCAGTGTTGGCTACCATCTGTGTGAATGAGGCCGGAAACATCCAGAATGTCGAGATGCCCGTAGCGTCGGTTTGAAGGCATGGCGAACATCAATCCGCGCTGGTCAAGCGTGTCTGCAATAAGTCGGGCGGGTCGTCCGTATAGACAGAAAGTGTCGTAGACCGGGAAAAGCCACCTAAGCATCATCTCGAACCCGCTGACAGCTGCGTGTACCTCCGGCATCACGAATACAAAGCCTTCAGTGGTGGTTTCAGGTGAGCCGTGAATGGTGACGAGACCCTCAAGCTTGACCAACGTAGACTGGTCAATGAGAGGCTTCGACTGAGGATAGATCGCATATGCCGCGTAAGCATCATTGATCGTGGCGATCGGCTTCGTTTTCTTGGTGATCTTCCTGGTGTCGTAGAACTTGATGTCACCCTTTGGAAGCTGAACTCGTCCGTATGCGCTACTCTTCTTCAATGTCTTTTGTGACTTTGCGAACTCTTTTTCGTCAGGTGGAGAGATCACACACCAGCATCTCCTCCACGGCGTGCCAGCTCCAAACCGAACCCTTGCCCAGTCGTCGTAGACGAATCGGGAGCGCTCCATGATCTGCCTGATGTTGTTGAGGTACTTCCCCTTGCCAGCAATCAGAGACCCAGTATAGGCTTCCTGCAATGCAGAGTGTTCAAACATGGCCAGGCGAATACCAGCCGTCCATTGCGTAAGAGAGTTCAGAGAATTGAAATGGAGGAGATAGCGATTATTGGCAGCAGTCGATACGCTGAGCACGTTCTGCAGACTTCCGCCTTGCGCACCATTCATGGGGAGCGATTCGATCTAAATTCAATATTAGCTTGATCAATTGTGATTGCTCGGAAAGAAGCATACCATTTTAATCGAAGCGTCGCTCAAGTTGATAAAGGTTGGCACAACCTCTCCATCTTCGCCTGCTGTGTCGAGAGCCGCAGCGTCCCAGAGTGAGAGGACAGTGCCCACAAGCTGAGCAAAGCACTCATTCCACACTCTGTCTTGACTTGGCTTTCCCCGAGTGTCTAGATCATGCAGCTTCAAGAAGTAGCCTTCCTGATATAGCTTGTTGCTGTGGCTGTTGAGATAGCTAAAAATCGGCGCCAGCTCTGGTGGAGTATCCTGGGCAACCTCCATCTGAGGAGGATTGTATGTCTGGATCATGCTGACCGGTCTTGATCCAAACCGAGAATCTCCTCTAGCCCTCGACGGCGTGCCAGGAGAGCGCGGCGGCTGCTGGCCGAAGCCGTCCACTCTCGAACGTGTTGCCTCCGTGTTGGCGGTGTCGATGTTCAGCGGCTGGCGCTTGGCCGGGTTCTCGTTCTCGTTCGATGGCGGCGGCGTGGATTTCTGTAATCGTGCTGGCTCCTTCTCGTCGGTCGTCGGCGAACGTGGTTGTTTGTTGTCCTGCGTCCACTGGGACATAAAGGACAGAACTACACAGGCATAAGTCAGGCTGAGGCGCGCTGCAAGGGATGGCACTTTGGTCGACCATGGTCACAGCACACAAAGCGGCGTTTCCAAGCGCGAATTCTGGGTGGTGCCACAGGAGTGGTTCACGGATGTACATACCTCGATTTCTAGGCATGCTGTGCTACTCTCGTCCGCTGTCGTGGGATGTGTTGCACGTTCTCCTTTCCGTATGTATGGCGTGTTGCCTAGAATACCAACGTCGTCGGCCTGCTCTTCCTTGACAAAGCAGCCTGTCTGTCACGCGGCACTGTCACAATGCTGTGGTTTTTTCCAGGTTACGCGTTCCGCACGACTTGACTTGCCGCCGGCTGAGTGGCCACGCAATGTTCTGTGCAGCTGCTCAAACGCAAGAGAGTGTCGGAGAGCTGGCCGCGCATGGACGCACGAGCAGTGTGACGGGAATACAGTAGTGGTAGCAGAGGTAGTCGACGCTGGTTTAATCTGATCGGCCCATGGATGGAAATCTCAAAACGATGACGCTGGCCCACCTCCCTGTCGCGTCCGAAAGTCTGTTGGGCGCAGCGCCGTTCAGCTGCCGAAGGAGCGTGCAGAAACAGCAACTCCGGAATCCAGATCCCGTCAGATACTTCCAGAAACCCTTTTGCACGATCGGCTGGCGGAGGCGGAGGCGGAGGCGAGGACTCAAGAGCTCTCAATGCGGTCCGACAAGAACGTGGCAGCGAGCCGTCTACAATAGTACTCGTCTCGTACAGATCGTACCAAATAGTGTCCGCCAGCACCCGGACGAAACGCACCAGCTGGCAGCTGCTGACGACGATTAGGTCTCGGCAAGCAGATCTAGCACCACTGAGGCAACTCGCGGCGCCTGCAACGGACACTATTCACGCTATTGCTGCAAGGCACGCCATCAATCTGTTGACAGACTCACTCCGCCCGCGAATGTCACTAGCTAGCAATCGTAGTCTGCGCCGAGCCTGCCCACTACAGACATGCCCAGGCCTCTGACTTATCTAGAAAAGATCACAAAACACCATCAAGCCCAAGACTTCCCACATTTTGCGTCTGGTCGGTAGGGATCGTCGGTCTGCGGAGGTGCGTCTGTATTCGCCGCGGACAACGGCAAAGAGGCACGGCGATGGCTGCAGGACGGAATCTTGCTTGCACACATACCCGGATGCTGTGTGCAGCCAAGAAATACGGAGGCTGATGAGGGCTTCGCCTTCGCCTTCACCATGCCTCTGCTCATTCACATGCATCTCAAGAAGGTCCTGTATGTCTTTCCTCTTACAGAGAAATGTGAAACCTAGACAGCACATCGTATTGGAAGGTAGTAAAGTCAATCTCGAACCCGGAAATGGCCAAGAATGCATCCTTTCTCACGCGGAGAGTTAGCTTAGTCATTGCAATCCTTGTCCCAACCACGAGGTCTGCAACGCGAAACGCGTCGTCGTCCTAGCATACCACGTATACCGCATTACGATGTTTGAGCAACGCTGACAGTTTTGAAGCTCACAGAGTTGACCGTAGGAAGTCGCAGCATAGCTGAACTGCTTGACGCAAAACCGGTGCCGCCATTCCCTTTTTGTAAAGCAATTCCGCATTGAACACCTCCCGTCACCAACGCGACCGCGATCTCTGCCTATGCCTCTCGGATCTGACTGGCTCACTTGTATCACTTGAAGCTTCCTCACTCTGCGCTGCCAGTCCTCCCGTCGAAGAGACAGCTTACGCCGACCACTGCCCTTCAAGGCGACAAGAAAAAGCGCATCAATCTTGCGCTAGTACGATATTATCCACAACGCGCTCAGCGCATGGTCTTCGTCATGCCTGTTAAGCAAGCGAAGCCAGAGGCCAAAAAGGCCAAAGCCGCAAAACCAAGTGCCACGCGCAAGGCCACTCCGAAACAAGCTCCACCAGAATATCGATCGCCCGCGCAGCCGCCTGATCTTTCCGAAGAAGACAAGACGCGACTACGGCAGTTCTTAGACAAGAATGCCACTCCATTTACTGTCAAGACCGCCGCGGCATCGAAGAAGCGCAAGAGGGACGGGCTTGTGCAGATGCAAGACGATCTGTTTGAAGATAGACTCTCCGTGCGGTACGAGGTCGCACCGAGAGACGAATGGGAAAGTTTGAGGCGGTACAAGAAATTTACGGGTAAGGACAAGGATAGGTCTCGTTTGTCGTGAGTTGACAATTGACGTGTTGAGCAGTTGGTCAAGAAAGCATCGCAACGGGACAATGCATCTACGTGAAGGCAGATGAGTCCGACGATCCAAACCTGAATGCTGCCGAGCAGTGGAAAGCCAAGGTGCTGGAGGTGCGCGCGCTTGATTCAGAGCATGTCTACATAAGAGTGGCTTGGCTGAATCGGCCTGAGGACCTGCCGCATGGACGAAAGCCATATCACGGCAAGAACGAGTTGATTCCGACTAATCAAATGGATGTGATCGATGCCATGGCTGTCAATGGTAGCTTTGACCTGGTACACTGGGATGACAAGGACGAAGAGTCGCCAATGCCCAGGGAGGAGGACTTCTTCTGGCGACAGACCTACGATTTTGCCAATTCTGGCACTTTCACCGTGAGTGCGGCATTGGGACTGTGGCTGAACGATACTAACCAATCCGGCAGGAGCTGCACATGATATGTGTGGACGGAGAGCCTATCAACCCGGATCAAATCATTCTGCAATGCTCTAATGCCAAATGCCGCAAGTGGTTGCATGTCAATTGCATCGCGGAGAGCGCTGTGAAGGAGTATGAATCGGGTACGTGGCGTTTGCATCAGTCTTGCCTGACTCGTGGCTAACATTGTGGCAGTAAACGAGACCAAGAAAACAGCGAACAATCCCAAGAAGCGAGGTCGGCCAAAGAATCTTCACATCAGTTCCGACTCGAAAGCGAGTGGTCTGGCAAAGAACAAGAATGGCACTGTCACTGCACACGTATTCATCAAGGGCTTGCCTGACGGACCCAGAGACACTCCGTCCGCCAGCTCTGAAGTCGTGGTGATCGATGGAGACAAGCAAGAACATGCAGAAGATCTGCTATGCTTGCACTGCTCGGAACCTATAATGGACGACTGATCTTGTCCGACCATGATGCCGAACGCTCCCTGGCAGATTACCTACGGCGGCCATCTCCGCGAAGCCCCAGCACCGCCATCGCTAATGCAGGAGAGGGCGAAACGCATGAGCGTGTGGAGCTGGCGTTCACTACGTACGCATTGGGCGGCTGTAAAGCGCGCGCACTGTACCCACCAACAGTTGGCAGTGGTAGACAGAGAATTGGCTTGATGGTTTGCGAGCAGCATTCGTAGAAGCGCCGGATTGTGATCTTCCGACAGTGAGCTGCATCGTCGGCTGCAGCACCGGGCACAGATGCTCAGACTACTTAGGCTTTGATATTGGCGAAGCAAAGGCGCCAACCAAGACAGGACAAGCGCGTTACGATCCGGTCAGGCGCGAGCCAGGAGGCAGAGACGGCACGGCGCGCGGCAGGTAAGAACGCCATGTCATGTCAGGCTGGACTCGGTCGATGTGACGGAGTGATCACAGGAAGCTGTCATCACGACGTCGATGACTGCAGGACGATCTTAGGCAGTTCTAGCGGTATTATCCATCATGAGCTTTCGCGTCACCCGAAGCGGAACGCGCTCCAAACTTGTGATTCAGAACAACTCGACAACTCTGCGGCAGTTTATACCCAGGCAAAGCCGGCGGCTAGCTCGCCGTGGGGGACAGTTCTCTGGACGTCCCGAAACTTTCAAACCCAATGCTGCTGCCCCAAACTCTAACATGATCAAGGCGCACAAACGTTGCTCTTCTTGGCTCATGCATGTCGAAGGAGAGAATTAATAGCCAACATGGCCATTGGTCTCCCACCCGTGACCAGTGACCACGCTTTTTCATGCAGCCGCACGAAGCCGACCGACCACGGCGAGGTCGTTCATGTCCAATGATCTACCCAGGCTCCGCTTTGCTGTATGAACCAAAACCGCGGACTAGCAAGCTCGAAGCAGACAACGCCAACAGACCACATATGCAGGAACGAGACTGGCGCGCCAAAACATAGCTAGTCCCAGGCGGTGCATGTGCGTCGGTATGGTGTGCAGACGGCGAGAGCGCCGAACAATAATGTCCATTGTCCGGCAGCTGACCTCATCTCGGCCCACCGTCACTCGCCGTTCAGACAGCGTGCTCCTCAAACAATCATAATGAACATGCAGGGCCCATACTTATTACATAGTTTCGCTTCCCTGGACGTGCAGCTTGCTCGATGCACGAGCTACAACATGCAGGCCCCGTGCCGGACTAGCATGGAAGCGCAAGTCATGGACTCATGGCCATACATGAAGCCAACCGCAGCACCCACCACAGACGTGCTGTCTCTGAGTCTCTCCAACAATTCTACCCTTTAGCTGAATTGCAATCGAGCCAGTTTTCGAACGGCTATCTTCATCACTGCAGCATTGACTTGCTGTTCGTAGCCCTCTGCGCACGCCTTCGGCTTTGAAGCGAGACCGTTGTCACTTCCACCCTCTAGTCGGTCCTTACCGTGTGGAACCTGGTCACCGTTGCAAGCATTCGAAGCTTGCCTTGGAAGCATTACTCATATACAAACCCATCACAACCTCAGGAGTGACACCACCGATATTCTGTCCTAATGGCGGACACGAACAGGCACAGGGAAACTCCCAATGCCAACCTGGACCCCTCAGTCGAGAACCCCGCTGCCGCACCAGCCGGCAACGATGAGTCTACTGCCAACTTCACTGCGCAGCCTGTCGTACGACCCGAACATGCCGATGCAGGCCAGCAGCAAGCCGACGCAGGTGCACTTGCAGGTGCAGAGCAGGCGACAAATGCTGGTGACGAATCTAAGCCGGCAGAGCAAGGCCAGCTACCACAGCTGCCAGCAGAGCCGGACACGCGACCTGCTGTGCTAATCATTGGAGGCTTAGGTAAGTATCGCAGAGCTTCAGTCTTTCGGTCGCATGTGTATTGAGCATCGCATATAGGTTTCATTGGCCGCTTCTTAGCAAGCTACATTCACAAGAATAAGCTCGCTTCCACTCTCCGGCTTGTCGACAAACAGCTTCCTCAGCTTGCATCGCTGGCGCCGGAACATCAGGAAGCATGCTCCAACGACAATTTTATCCAAGCCGATGCCTCTCGTGAGCAATCGCAAAGCCGCGTTTTCGACCTTCCGGCTGGCCCCGATGGAGCTAAGCGCGAGTTTGACTATGTCTTTAACTGTGGTGGTGAGACGAGGTTCTCGCAGGAAGATGAGGTTTACAAGCTACGCAGCTACCAGCTGAGCTTGAGTGTAGGCAAGGAAGCTGCCAGACGAGGCGTGAAAGCTTTCGTTGAATGCAGTACAGGAACCGTATACAACCCGAACAAGACACCACAGAAAGAGACGGATAAGACAAGCAAGCCACACACAAAGCAGGCGAAATGGAAACTTGCTGCAGAAGAAGAGCTTTCGAAGATTGCAGGCTTGAAATTGGTTGTGTTGAGGTTCCCGAACGTGTACGGGCCATACGGCGGCAGAGGATGGCTCGGCACTCAGCTCGCTCTGGCGCGCGTGTATCAAAGCCGGGAGCCGAAAGACACGATGAAATGGCTCTGGTCCGGTGACTTGAGAACCAACACTCTCCATGTGGAAGACGCAGCCCGAGCATGTTGGGTAGCAGCCGAATGGCGGTCTACGAACGACAGCATACCGAACGTTGCATCTGACGCGATCGTCTTCAACGTTGTCGACAAGGGAGAAACGAAGCAGCGCACGATGGCCGACATTATCAAAGAGCTTTTCGGGATTGAGACCGGCTTCCAGAACGCCTTTGTCAACACCTTCGCAAGACTCAACCTGGAGCATGTGGTGGACGACGTCAATGATGATACACTAGACGACTGGGCAGATCTACAAGAGGCAGCAGGAATCACGGATAAGGGCGGGCCGCTGAGTCCGTTCATGGAGAAAGAGATACTGCGAGATGCAGATCTCAGTATAGACGGCAGCCGGTTCGAGACGATTGTCGGGTTCAGGTGAGTTCTGATTGTCGTCAAGAGGAATGAAGACGGATGCTAACACTGCGCTTTCCCCAGGCCACAGCATGAGCGAATAAGCAAGCATGAGGTTCAAGCCGTGATCGAGAGCTACAAGAGCATGGGCTGGTGGCCTTGATACGGTCCGAATTCGGGCAAGACGAGTCAGTGATCAAGACTTGCCTACCTTACCGGGGCATATGTATGATGTGGAACGGCCGATGATATCCTCTTGTTCGTGTAGCATAGCGTTGAATGCCAATTCGTGTTGTATTTAGATGTAGAGAGAGTGCAAAGCAAGGGCAGTACGCTGCTCTGTTGTACGTGTAGGCGGGAAGAAATGCGTCCCCAAATCTCGGGCCATGTAGCAGCCTCGAATCCTCGATGCATACACCCGCACATCATGGCGCATAGGAGTTTGAGTTTGAACAGGCTCATTGGTGCTTGCACGCAATCATTCGAAACATGCTTGCCCTGCTTCATGCAGGTACCAGAATTTCGAGACCGCCAGGCCTACTGTCTCTGTGCATTAAGCATCCACTTCCGTCCATCTCTTGTTTGGAGAGATGCAGTCGTCCGTCTCTGAGACGCTGGCACCTGACGGGGCGAATGGAAAGCGGCAGATCGACTCTGTTCTAGCGGTCTGATGCAGGAGTCGACGCCCGGAGAGGCTTTCTTGCTCGAGGAGCACAAAAAGTAGGTTGTCTGCTTGCATTCGTCGAGTCCATCCTGCTACAGTCTTCCTCGTACTCCCGTCTGGCCTACATCCTCCTCCCGCGTTGATCGCGAAGTCACTCCTTTCCTGGGCCACCCAGCATCATGCATTCCTCTTCCACGCTCATTACAGCAGGTCTCCTATTGTTCACCACTGCTGCTTGGGCTGGGTATGTATTGCAGGACGATTACTTCTCAGGCGGATCATTCTTTGACAAATTCGACTTCTTTGCCGACGACGACCCGACCCATGGATTCGTTACGTATAGGAACTATGATGCTTGTATCGAGGAGCATCTGATCCGGAACACTTCGACGAATATTGTGATGAAGGTCGACGATACGAATGTGACGCCGAATGGAAGGCCAAGTGTGAGGATTTCCAGCAAGCACTCGTACAACACTGCTTTGATTGTGCTGGATTTGGATCATATGCCTGGGAGTATTTGTGGGCTTTGGTGAGCAGCGGCGAATTGTGAGCATGGGGTCAGAACTGATGATTTTTGCAGGCCGGCATTTTGGACTCTGGGTCCTAACTGGCCGAACAATGGCGAAATCGATATCATCGAGGGTGTCAGCTGCAGCACCTCCAACGCAATGACGTTGCACACCGGTCCAGGCTGCTCTCTTGACAGCTCTACCAGCTCGAACAAGGTATTCACTGGCGCGATGAAGAATGCCAACTGTGTCTCTGGGGCCGACGATAACACTGGCTGTCAAATCGCGACTTCAAATACGAATACGTATGGCGCAGGCCTAAATGCGATGAAAGGCGGAGTCTATGCCACGGAATGGACAACAGACTCCATCTCGATCTGGTTCTTCCCACGCGGCTCATACCCAGACGATGTTCTCGGATCCAACCCCGATCCGTCTGGCTGGGGCCTACCACTGTCAAACTTCAGATTGAGTTGCGACATCGCCAAGTCCTTCCAAGACCATTCGATTGTCTTTGACACAACTTTTTGCGGCGACTGGGCAGGTAACGCATGGTCAGGCGATGCTCAGTGCAGTGGACTGGCAGATACCTGCAACTCATATGTTGAGAACAATCCGAATGCATTCTCGGAAGCATACTGGTCTGTCAATGCCCTGAAGGTCTATCAGCAAGATGGCGGCAGCTCCCCATCCTCCGAACCGTACGGAAGTCCCACAAGCACACCTGCTTCGATTTCGCAACCCGTGTCGAGTTACGAACCCGAGCCTTCGAGCTCCGAGCCTGTCACCTCAGCACCGCCATACATCACGTCCTCTCCACCAGCAGCTGGTCCCACAGATGGTGCAGGAGGTCCTGAAAGTTACGGTCCTCCCAGCGTCTCCTCGTGGGGTCCAGGAGGTTACGCTCCCGTTGTCGGTCCAGGGGGTAGCGTTGGCGAAAGCGAGCCTCCAGCATCGACTTCTTGGGGCGGATGGTGGAGTAATCCAGATGGCTCTGCCGGTTACAACGGTGGAGGCGGATGGAACCATAGACACGCAAGGCATTTGAGGCAGCATAAGAGACATCGTGGCAATGGATTCTAGCGCAGGACTCGAGATTAGGACTTTGTATATTTATGTGATGAACAGGACATGGACATGTATGGTCTCGTGGATAGAGAGACTGCTTATGATGGTATGACAGAACTCGGATTTATGCATCATCTTCTTCGTTGCCCATGGAGCTGCTCCCTTTCTTTTCTACCCAAGGCGCCCATCTGGCCGCCTCACCTAGGCTTGTCAGCGCTGCTTAAAACCACACCGTAAACACAAGGTCAATTGGAATGATAGCCTCGGGACGGGAGATTCATGCTCGTGACGGCCGCGTACTTTGTACGAGAGCAGTTCTCGTCCCTAGGTACATTTCTCGACCTCAGCAATGGCAGTACCGTTTGGGATGCCTCTTTCGCTTGGCAAGATCAAGGACGAAATTAGGATCGTCAAGGGGCAAGTTTGCCGCCGCGTCAGTGTTTGTTCGGAGGTTCATGTCTCATTGTTGTGCTCCCCTTCCCAGCGAATGTGATGCAGACGAAGAATGCTCTGTGAAGCAGATGATAAGATGCAGCGAGCTCCTCGTTCCAACAGCCTCGGTGATGTATATGCTATGCTGATCATGCTCATTGATATCCACCGCACACAGAACATCTGAGATCCAGCTTCGATATCAGACTCTGTCCGAGCATGCTCAAGCTCTTCGGAATGTGAATAATCGTCGACATCACCAGCCTGGACGACAGCTGGTCCGAGAGCTTCGACTCCGTTCGAAAGTCTTCACCTTCCAGCATCATATGATTGATAGATCTCACAAACAGGCATCCACAGTCCATCTTCAGATGATCAGATCGGCAGCCACCGATCCAAACATGACACTGCCCTCTTCCGCATTGCATTACATATTGCCTATGCATGCGCGACAACCACATCTTGGGTCGGGTCGATAGGATAGTGGAGCCACGGTCTTGAAGTGACAGCGCTGCAAAGTCGATCGTGGTGGAACCCACACCGAGCAAGTCCGAAGGCGACCTCATGGAAAAATATTTGATACATCCTCAGAAAACTACAGATACAATAGGAAACTTTACAAGTATCAAGAATGCCAAAACATTCCTGTCTTCCCTCCCCTCCCGTTCTGACTTCCGAGCATTCGATCTCGGCTCGTACTGTTTTCGCGCCTGAAACGCCGTGCAAATTGGACAAGTAAATAGCCTCGCCACCACCTCTACCGCCATTCTTCGTCGTCCCGTTCCTCTACGCTACCAATTGCTGCCATCGCCATGGTTTCTTCCTTTGTCTCTCTACTCGGCGGTCATGAATTTACGTATTACAATAGGTTAATGAGAGTGGTCGTGCCCGTCATGGGAATGTGAGTCGGTGCCTTTCTTGTTCGCGGGTGGGCAGCAGCTCTTGCCACCGCCGCAGTCGTCTCCGCACTCGAGCAGGCACGAGTTGTCGGCGCTACCTTGTCGCTTTGGTGAAACGCGACCTGATGCGCCGCCGTGGTTGTGGTCATCATCGCCAAACTCAGAGTCTGCGTGGAATTCCGGCTGGATGGTCGATGAGTGAATGCCGTACTCGTGAAGACATTTCCGGACGTCTGATGCCAATTCCATGTACCGCTGTGAGCCCTCGCCCTTGAAGTTGAAGGTGACGCGCACGTGCAAGCTGGCAACCAGCTTGGTGTCGCTCAGTTGCCAGACGTGGAGATGATGGCAGCTGTCGATGCCTGGAAGATCTTCAATGTCGTCCCGGATGTCGTCCACTTCAATGCCGTGCGGCACAGCTTGCAAAAGAATTCTGCTGGCAGCCTTGCAGAGTGGAATCGCGGATGCGAGAATGATGCAGGTGATAACGAGAGAAATGGCAGGGTCGAAGTAGAAGCGGCCAGGGAACTTGGTCAGCCAAATAATGAGTGCAGTCGCAATGACTCCAATGTTGCCGAGCGCATCGCCCATAACGTGAAGGAAGATACCCTTCATGTTCAGATCGCCGTGTGAGTGACCGGCACCTTTTCCTGGTTCCCGCGGCTGCGCGTGCTTGTGGTCCTTGTGGTCGAACGACTTGCGCTGAGCAGATGCGGACTGAGTTGTACCATATGCAAGCTGTTGTCCGGTTCCACCCAGCAATGGCTCGAATTGGTCGCTCTTGGGCAGATCTTCGCCTTGGATGGCGGGCTCGAGCGGCTCTTCGTCCGACTCCACCGACTCCATGCGACCGGCTGCGATGATAGAGTTTCTGAACGCGCTTGGTCCTGGGTACTCCTCAGGCAAGAATCCTCTCGAGGTCGATCGACTATGTCTGCGGGCCTTCTTTGAAGACGGGCTCGTGACATTCACAGCAGTTGAGTCGCTGCCGGTGTCCTGTCGCGCGAGATCTGCATCGCCATTGGCCTTGCTCTTAGCTGGAGCTGGATGAGCGTGCGAATGTCCGGCGTGCTCTTCATGACTATGATCGTGACCGGCATGACCCTCCTCGGCATCTCTGACTTCGTTGGACGGTCCGTGGCTGTGTCCTCCGTGGCTGTGGCTGTGATCGTGGAAGAGGACAAGGCCAATGAGGTTGGAAGCCAGACCAAGGCATCCCACAATCAAGACCAGCTTCGGATTGCTGACCTCCTGCGGTTCCACAAATCGTTGAATAGCATCGAGGAAGATAGTCACACAGAGTGCGACCAAGAAGACACCGTTGACTAATGCGCCAAGCGTTTCCGCGCGCTGGTATCCATAGGTGTACATTTTCGGAGCGGAAGTCTTGTTTGCCATCTTGACTGCCCACAGTCCGACGCAGAGCGATAAGACATCGTTAAGCATGTGGAAGGAGTCGGCCACCAGGGCCAAGGAGTGTACGGCATATCCGGTGATCAATTCCAGCAGGAAGAAGGCGCTGTCAATGACCAGCAGGATGATGATGCGCGTCGATTTGGAGAGGGCCATGGAGGGCAGGCGGAGCAGGTCGATCGGGGGTGGTGGGTGGTGGGTGGTGGGTGGTGGGTGGTGGGCGGTGGGTGATGGTGGAAGGGCGGGACGTTCGTTTGCAGAGCAGTCCGGCGCTCTGGTCTGCCCTCCTTCTCCTATAAAGTGTCTTCGGTGGTGAAGCTGGGAAGAAGCATGGAACTCGGTGAAGTTTGGGTGTCGAGAAAGTTCACAGGGCAACTGGCGCAGTGCCGAGCCGGTATCGCAACTTGCAAGCAACATGTCAAGCGATCGATGTTTCTAGTCTACGCAGCAGGATTTGCAGTGGCAATGTCACGCCAGACCTGGACGGAGGAGTGTCGCGCATACGCTTCACCGCATCAAATGGGAATTCTTGCAGTGTCGCCTTGCAGTGCGTCGCCGCTCAGCATATTTGCACCTCCGTCCCGCCGTCGAAAGCAGAAGTCGCGGTCGCTCCCACAACTTGTGTCAATTCCTGCATCTCGCACGCAATCCATCGCTCGACCCTTTCGTCCACTGCACCAACAACACCTCCTCCAAATATGTCCCTTCATCGTCACGAGTGCAATATCCATGCTATACATGCTCAGTCCAATGTAACACTCAACATTGTATCGCACAAGGGAAGTATGCATCTCCATGTCTCATTCCATCACCTCTAGCCAATCGCTCGTCCACGCTAGATCCTCTCTGCAAATGGCCGGCTGCCGCGGCCCTTGCATCATGTGTCAACAACGGTGGCGTCTGTTCGCCGAGAGCAAGGCGGTGGAAGCAGAAGACGCGTGGAAAAGTTGGATGCCGATAAGCTCATCATGTCGAAAACATCCCCGCCCGTCGACAAATTCGAGACGATGAGGAATGGAGAGCCGTTCTACACCAAAGGGAGACCGTTCTTCTTCTACGGCATACCATACAGATGGGACGTTGGTCGAGCCTCCCCGCCATTCAATTCCCGAGCCAGAACCTGCTCACATTCCCGATGGCATTCCCGACGATGAACGAGAAGCACAGGAACTCCATGAAGTGGCAACGGCGCCTCGGCAACGAATGAGTCGGGTTCTCAGTCCTGGAACAGCGCAAGAGTCTTGCTGCGGTCCGGTGAAGAAGTTCTGGAGACATCACGTTAGAATTGATGTGCCGCATGTGGATTGCAGAGACCATCTTGGTGAGTCAAACCCCTACATTTCCTTCCAGAATACGATGCCGGCAATGAACAGCTATATGCCGAAGACAGCATATTGCTCTTTTGTGGGGACGGGATTTTGACTTGCCACTCGATTTCCATGACCGTCCAGGTGTCGCACAACGACGCCAGAGATGGACTGCTCTCTGCCCAGGATTCTCCCAGCTTTGCGATCTTATGGAAAGCAAAATTAACTTACGAAAGTCGCGACGGGGCCGAGGTCGAAGGTCCTAGCGCACTATTATTTTAACCATCCGGGTATCTTTCATCAACCCGACCAAGTCATCGAGGTCAGCGATGACAAAAGCCAGCCGGCAGCGGAGAACGTTGACAAGGTCACGCTGTAAGCATCGTTGGAACAGATCCCTTTCCGCTTCCACGAACAGGATATCCTGAGCACATATCGATGCCAATGACTCGTACTGAGATTCGGAAAACTTGATGGTACGCTATATTTCGATGACTTAGGAACGGCTAAAGCATAACTATGATTGCATACCCTCCAGCAGGCGACGAGTGCTCTGGTCTGCCACGAAATTTGGAAACGGGCGTTGTGAACACTGAGCGCAAGGGATACCAGCAGAAGCATAATGCTCAGCGCTTGCAAAGAAGCGCTGCATAACTTGTGGAGAACCAGCTAATAATAGGCCTCACTAGCAAACGAACGCACCTTCCTAGGCTACCTCCGAACCTCAGTAGCCTTATCAATGCTCGGCACTATCACAGCACAACTCTACCGACTCCAGCACTCGCCGAAGCCAAACCCTGTCTTCGGTTACTTCGTGTTAAGCAAGCCCATCTCAGGAATTCTGCAGTGTCTGGCTCTCGCCATGGTATTACTTGGTGCAATCCGATACTTTCGACAGCAAGCAGCAATGGCGAGAGGAACGATTCATGCGGGTGGATGGGAGCTATCGCTAATTGTTGGGAGTATGAGTTTGGTAAGTTGTTTCTTTGATATCATTGCTTGCATGCGGTGAAGTGAAGTCATACCTAGCGCTGGTCTGGCGCTCACTCTCTGTCCATTGACATCAGGTTTTGTGACCCACTCAAAATCCAACGAGCTGAGGGCCTTGAGGTCTGCTGCACGGCGTGGAACCTCCAGCACATTTGAGCGGGCGACGGACCTGACAGTTGCTACAAAATTGATGCATTTGTCGGGGGGGCATGACCCGATATCGAGAGAGAATTATTTGAAGGAAGGAATTCGCTTGATCATCATCATCACCACCACGAGGAGAAAAGGAACAGCACACATACATCTCCAGGCATGAGACAAGCCGATGACAAAGCTGCACACAACTTATCAGGTGACCCGACGGAGAGCAATGATTGACGCATACTTAGATGATTCCGGCTAATATTTGTCACGGCTGTAGTTGATGTTCGCCCTATTCGCTCTACACATCGCACTCGACGTCACGAAATGAAAGCCGATCGATACCCGCAACGCCTTCGCCCGCTGGAGTCAAAGCACTGACTGGATCACTCGATCCTGGATTGCATGGTTTTGCAGCGAATGAAAGTATCCTGAAGTCGGTGGATCGCAACCTTCATTCCCGCTGCGATGTGTGAAGGCGCTGCATAGGACGTGTTCAGTGTGAGGACTCGAACGTACCCATCGATCAGACAATATCCACAAGCGCACCCTCATCTCTCTCATCACGTCGGAAGAGATGGTGATGGACATCCTAATGATGAGGGAACGCCCAAAGTGGCTTTTGGTGGTCATGTTGGGAGAGCAGCATTAGGCGATATTTGCAGGGGAGACGGCAGAGGAGGATTCATTGTCTAGGCAACCAGACCAGTCTCGTCCCGCTTCGTGTCGGCCAACTGGGCTGGTTTGTGTGCGGCACGAAAGATCGACTGCCGAGGAAGCCGGAAGGTCTCGCACGCGTTGTCAACATGCGGTACTGTCTCTCCTCTAATCGGCGCGCGTTAGATTCGGTCGTTGGTGGAGATGACGCCGGTCCGATGGACATTCCGGTCAAAGTTCAGCCAGGAAGCAGCTTCGAAGCTGTCGCGCACCAAGGTGACGGCCTAGAAATGACAATGTGTGCAGTCGCTATCGTTCGTCATCAGACTTGAAGCTCTGATGCACATCAGAGGCGCCGTCTGAAATGCAATCGCGCTTGCATGAACTCAATCATGCGTCTACCGAGACAAGGGCCTTTTAAGTCTTTGTATGTACTTCGATACAAGGCTGCGAGCCAAGTCGAGTCAGTCAGTCTCTCAAACTCAATTTTGTGTTTCGGGCGCCTCTTGAGACACCAGCGGCCTATACAACGTCTATGTTGCCTGAAAGCTCGACTCATGCCCGCACAGTAATGCTGCATTGACAGAGCTTATTGTGGAGCGAGGCGCGGAAGTGTTAAAATACATCAATGGTCGAGGAAGGGCACTACCAGGTAGCAACCCACATGGTCATCGCGGTGCAAAGATAAAGGATGTTGGGACCGATATTCGCAAGGCAGCAATGCATGCTTTTTGCCGTAATGGTACCGATAATGACGGACGGTCAGAACGTGCCATGTCGTCTGTACGTGGTAAATCTTATTGGGCCTATTTCCAGAATTGGGAAGTCTTGGCAGATAGGCAGGCAGCGGAAATCCAGAAGTATTTCTGTATGCCTGCGAATTTGAGCCTCTTCTTGAAAAAGCTTGGCAGGGCGCCGTCAAGTCTCTCAGAACACCGTATCCTCGTTCCCACGAGGCAGTTCTTCAAGCGAGGATTCTGAGGAAGACCGTTGCCTGTGTTCGGCGTCGTTCAGTGATCGACACTGCACCTAATGCCCTGGTCCGAGTGGAGGACAAGAGGCCTCAGCGCGGTGTACAAGGATTTGTGATTCTGCTAGCGTTGTGAAAGCGCATTGACGTAAGGTCGCGGGCGTGGGTGCCGCGTGTAGACGTGATATGTGTGATGGAAGCCCTGTATGGCCATTGTCGGACCAGGGTCGCTCCAGGAGGATATGGGCGGTATACTGAGCTTCACGAGGCGCTGCTCCTGAAACTTTATTTCAACTGCAGATTCTTGGAGGGAGCAGCTGCATTTTGATGAGTTGTATCAGATGTGCCGGGATCCTCGTGCGCTGGTGGAGAGACTCTGAGACTTGGCGACGGTTAGCGATGCAGAGTAAGCTTGCTCTGCTGGTACCAATGGCAGTCGAAATAGGCATTTCAAGCAGGCTACTGGATGCGTATGAGGACGAAAACAGATATCGATATTGGTTAGGGGATTCGTGTTCGGCGAGTGGAGCTCGGGGCAGCCGGCAGCGTGAGGTGACGAGGAGGAGTGTGTAGCAGTGCGCTGCTTGGCCGGCGATATCGAGCATGTGGGCGCATATCATACCGCATGGCGGCATGGCGACAAGTGTCAGTGTGACTGTTCGGAGCCGGCGCTCGAATCAGGACTGATGGCAGGGATTGTGCGGGAAGCGGCTTGGCGTCGGCAGCTCGTCGTAGGCCGGGAAGGAAGGCACGTCGCTCAGCATCGCACCTTCCATCGCTGCTTGTGGCCAGGTCAATATGTATCATGCAACATGCCTGCCACACTGCCACACTCCACTCGCTCGCTTGCCTTCTGCTCATCTCTGCACAGTGCATATTGCGATAGCAGCCTGCCCAGACACAGACACCTTCTCTCCTTCCCCTTCCGCCTGTTCTGACGCCTGCGACTCCGACATATCCTGGCCTGGTCAGCGTCAAACCAATATACGTCGATGGCGTCGGGAGCGTCATGATCGATTGCACCGCATCACTGCCACTGCTGCATATGATATATCAGATATCGTCTACCACCGACCCATCACACATGAGCAGCCTCCATGGCCAACTCGACATTGGGCGGCAATTGCATCGCCCCATTTCTGGATGCCGCGCGATTCTCAAGCGATGGAGGCTGTAAGTCAGAACGAACTCATCATCTGGCCATCATCGACTGACAATACCAAGTCATTGATGGCCGATTCTGCGCACCCATCGATGAGCTGCCGGGACAGCCGACATGTTGCTTACCGTGTCCCGCCACGAGATTCGCATATTCCGACAGCTTCAACACCTACAATGTCGTCTCGGAATGGCTGAACGTCCTGGGTCTCATCCTGCTGACTTTCATGCTCGTATCCTACGTGCTTTTGCCAGCACAGCAGACTCGAAGTCACTACTTGAGTGTCTGCCTCGTGCTATCAGTCATGATGATCACACTGGGATTTACCATTCCATTGGGAGCCAGACCGGAGCAATGCTACGACGCAATAACCCCGAACGACATGTACACATCGAACGCATGCGCGTGGGGAGGAGCTTTCATTATAGCTGGAGGCTTGACTGCCATGATGTGGATCTTCATTCGAGCGCTATCCATGAATCTGCAGATCTGCTGGGATATTGTGCCTGGACGAAAGTTCTTCTACATTTCGCAGCTGGCCGGCTGGGGTGTGCCAGCGATCCTCTTCACTACCACAATCACAATTACCGGAGTCAGCTTCAGATTCGGCAATGCGTGTCACGTCAATCACGAGAACTCCATGGGCGATTTCTGGGGTCCGTTACTTGCCATGGCTGGAATGGCCGCCATCCTGCAAGTGGGAACGTTTGGCTACTGCATTCATGTATACCTGAAGAATCTCTGGACCGATGAATCAGAAGTATCGACGAATGCCTCATCAGGAGGTCTGCCGTCGTATCAGGGAAGTGTGCGGACCATGACAGCTCGAGCTGTTTACCGAAGACTGAAGAAGGTCTTGTGGCTACAGTGGCGAGGGATCTGCATTGTCAGCATTGTGCTGGTAGATGTAATCTTCTTCTGCGTTGTCTTCGTGTCCCTAGACGGCATGCAGACTTCAATCACGAACGACTTGGAGAAGGTAAAACCATGGCTCTTTTGTTTGGCACAACATCCCAACGACAAAAATAAGTGTTTGCCACTCGTCCAAGGCTGGCTGGTGAACGAGCCCACTGTTGTCGCAGTGCTCATCCTCCTCGCTCTCATGGGACTGCAGGTCTTCCTGCTACTCACTCGACCATCATTCTTCCCAGCATGGTGGGACTACTTTCGATCAAAAGTGTCCCCGAAACACCAAGAATTCGTCAGCCTGGACGCCCGACCCGAAATCATGCGCAGCAATTCCAACGCCGAATTATTGAAATACCGACGAGGCCACCAAGCCACAACTTTCGAGATGCAATCAAAGCCCCCATTCGTCAACACAGCAGACCTAGACATGAAGAACACAACTTCTTCAACCCTCACATCTCCAGACGACACATATAAAAGCTCACTCTCAAGAGGCGAATCCCCAGCAATAGACCCAACAGCATCAACTTTCGGCCGAGGACGAATTCCCTCGGAATACATCGGCCGTATTACACCCTCATCAGGCGACTCGACGGCACCCACGTTTTTCGACGCCTTCCCAGCACACCAAAGACCTGTATATCAGCGAGAAGGCAGCGATTACTTCGACCCACCGCCCACGAGACCCACCACAGCCGCCCGTCGCGACTCCGAACACTCCGAAAGACGCTATCGAGCCCCAAACTCAAGTTTCGCACAACTCAATGCACCGAGCAGAGCAGGTAGTATAAGATCCGTGAATTTTGACCCGAGAGATGCATATTCGAGAGGTGGTCTGGCATTGAATCCACCAAGCGAGGCTGGGGAAAGTCAGGAAGATATTTCGAGGTATGGCTATGATTTTCGAAATAATAGATTATGACAGCAAATCCAGCGTCGACATTGCAAGGACAAGGGGTGGAAGGAGCGCGGCTGGACCTGACGATTTATTTGAGCCAAAAGGCAAAATCTCCCTTGAAGAGCTGATGATGAAGAATTAGCGGAGCGGCGTGAAATGTGGTTGTACATATGACAGTCGAAAATGTCTGGACATACGTGTAGTTCATAGTGTTGCCAAAAGTCGATAGCGAGCAGATCGAGGAACGGAGCAATCCTGGGAACGGCAGTAAAAGGAGATGGAAATGCGAGAAAATGATACCCTTCTTTACTCTGGCCACTAATCGATTCATACGAGACTCTTTCCAGCCCCGAATTGTGACTATCGAAGTCGTCGCTTCCCAGCCCTCCGCCTGCGAGCGTCCCACGCACATTCACCTCGCTCACGTCTTCGACCTCGGGGCTCAGAGTCACGACTCCTAGACTTTCTCTGCTGCTCTCTCCACGAGACACGCTTCCTGATCGGAGCAGGTAGCTCTGCTGGAGAATTTCCTGCGCCATCCGTACCCATACTCGCTGTCCTCGCCTTGGCTGAAAGCTCGCTGAACTCCCGTGTATCAAAGACGATCTCGACCTTGTGTGCAGACTTGGCAGCATGGTCAGTGACAGCGGGACCCTTCTGTTTCTTGTATCGTCCGTGGATGGGGCAAATGGCTTTGCCACCGCTCTTGTGTTTTGGATGCAAGGGACACAGAGGGCTGTTTGGCAGATGGTCTGGCACATCATTCTCGAAGCCCAGGACTACTTCGTTGTCATCCTCGTCGTCATCTTCTTCGAGAGTATCGTCGATGAATGCTCGAATGGCTTGCTGCGTTGCACGCTTGGTGTCGTAGTAACGTTGACTGAATGGCGTTTGCACAAAGTCTGTCACCTCGAGATCTGCCGCAGTGATACGCCGGACGGGCTTCTCGGCGGTCTTCTGGGCGGTCCTTGGGTCTTCCCGACTATCTCGTTGTGGCACATCGTTGCTCTCTGACTTCTCTCGTAGCTCGTATCCTCCCGAAGACTTCTTGACAAGTTTTCCGTTTCGAACATTGACGGTGGAAATTGACGTGCGAAGGTTCAGGCGCGAGAACGACGCCTTCAATGACAGTGTAGACCTGCGAGTGACTGCTGCAATAACGCTCCCTCGAGGTTCGTCGCCCTCAAGAGTAGCGAAGGAACGGTATTGGCGAAGACCAAGAGGAAGCCCTTGCCAAACACTGGGCTTCTTCTTCAGAGCTGGATCCTGAATTTCGCCCTTTGCATAATGGATTCCTCGAGCTATACCCTCCGCCCCTGGTGAGGGATGTACAGAGCCACTCTTGCCATAGGAACTGCCTTCATTGACCCTTGCGCTGCCTGAGTCTGCTGACGGCGTACGTGATGCAGTCACTGGTGTCGCGGGGGCAGATAAAAATGATCCCTCATCACCAACCTCCGGTGCATTTTCCAACGTGCTTTCGCGATACCGTCTTTGTCGGATGCGAGGCGTACCTAGGGGTGACAAGGCTTCCGAGGATGATCTGTTCTGAGCTCGCGATTTGTGAATCGACTCTGGCGCGGTATGGAAAGCTTCCACTCCAGGAGTCATTGAAATCGTGCCGGGCGATAACGCCGGACTGATCGGCGTCAAACTCATTTGGCTGTCTCCTCGCGCGATTGAAGGACGAGCAAAGTAGCTCGGCATTCTGAGCTCAGGCACAATGCTCGGAAGCCGGTCCGTTGTATTGCTATCAACCGGACGACTTACCATTATGCCCGGCGTGGCTGCTGGGGTTGCCATTGGTGTGGCTGCTGATGTCTTTCGTGGTGTAGGAGAAGGTGCGGTCCTCGCTTTTCTCCTCGATGGCGATTCGAATACGTTGACGTCTTTGAAGGCAGAAAGTCGGAAAATGTTGAAGAATGCGCTCGAGTTCCGTTTCTTGGGTTTTCGGACTGGCGGCTCAGCGATATCAGGCTGCTGCAATGATAGCAGTGGTAAGCCAGACACTCCTCGATTCTGAATGTCCCGGATTGGTACAGGCTGGCCCGACTTTTGCTTGCGTTCTTCAATGGCTTGAGGCGATCGTGCAGGCACGAATTCCTTATTGTACATTGTATCTGCTCCGAAGGTATGGAAGTATGAATCGCCGTGTCGAAATGGGCTTTTACCGGAAACACTTGGTTCATCCTCTGGAGGCGTGACATCGTGATAGTGTCTCTTGGGGACGCTCTGTCGGCCTTGCTGATGAAGAACAATCGACGCTTTCCTTGGGATGATCAAAGGGGTAGGCTTCACTGGCATGAGCGGAGATTGACTAAAGAGGGGTTCATGGCTACGAGTTTCTAGGATTTGTGGGCTACCAAAGCGCAGTTGTCGCTGCTGAGGACCAGGTTTGATGTCCTTCGCGGATAGGCATAGCTGGAGGTTCGGTCGACTCTTGCTGTCCTTAGAGCTATTGAGAAGCAAATCCGGTCGCCGAACAGGAAGCTCGAGAGTCTGCACTTTGCGAATGGGTTTGATACGGGGTTCTGTACGTAATAGCTCTGGCAAGGTGAGTGGCATGGGCTTCTCTGACCGATGTGGTGGGACAATGTCCTTAGTTGTGGATTCTACTACCCCTGTGTCCTCGATGACTTTGGGCTTGTAGAACGAAGGCGAACGTCGTCCATCGCTGGGCAATTTTAGAATCGAAGGTTTCTGGATGAGGTGCTGAGAAGGTTTGCTTTTCTTCTTGAGCAGTCGCAAGTCGGGCTTTCTTCGGCGAAGGCCAAACGCGTAACTGCTTTCTGAGGAGCCGTCTGATATTGAAGAGATGCTGCTGATAGACTTGTGAGAGTGTTTAGACCGAATGCTTTTTGGTGGCGACTCGTGAGGTGAGGAGATGTGGGTCGCAGGTAATGGTACAGGCGTAGGCAGGTTGGCAATCAGGGATCGCAGGTGCGCAGTAGTCGATGCCAGCCGGCTCGACTTGTATGTGTCGACTGAATCGGGTGTTTGCGTCAGAAAGCTGGCATCGGCTTCAGCACGCTTTCCTATGAGCTGTGGTGATACCGCCTCGGAGGTGGATGACCATGGTGACGCTGGCGACGCTGGCGATCCAGATCCCGATCGTTCGATGGCGACCGTTTCCTCCGATAGCGACTTAGCTCCCGATCTTCGTCTTCCAAATACTGCCTGTGGCGACTCTCCGGGGCTCGTGACGAAGAATGGTGGCGTCGATTGTGAGGGAGGTGAGCGATCCTTGGCGGCGAATAGGAACGATGTCTGACTCGTCTCGGCTGATGGGAGCGACGATACTCCTCTTCCTCCTCCTGTCTCTGCTCCATTTCCGCCACCTTGTCCCTCTGCTTCGCTTTCTCCTTGCTGCTGTAGTTCTTGAAGCATGCCACCGGATACATGCTGCATAGTCCTGCCAGGCCTACGGCGAAAGCGAGGAATATGCCTTTCCGATAGCTATGACGCTTGTTGAGATCGCGATAGAATGACATGGCCTAAGAAGAGTAAGTAGGGGCTCAGGTGTGCCTCGAAGACGTCGACATCGGGGTGCATACGCTTTGTTTGGTAGAGAATGAATGTGATGAGGTGTTTGTCTGTTGCGAAGACAGTAGTGCCTTCGAGGCGTCAAGTGCGCTTTGTCGGCGTGATGTTGTGAGTGCCAGGCAAGATCGTCGCGCAGTTTGAGATGCAATGGAAGTGTCGCGCCGGTAAGCCGAGATGTTCTGTCGCAGCAAACGCAAGTGTCGTCGGAATGCCCGGCCGGTTGCGATGCAGCAATGTGGTCAGTGGCAGCGGACGCTTTGGTGGAAGACAGGAAGAAGTAGCGATGTTGTTGGCTTCACTTGCTTGTGGTCGGGGAAAAGCGGGCCTGCTTCACATGCGGGAAGGAAGCTACAAACTCGCCCCACAGCCTCACATCACATGCGGCTGGTATGTGAACTATAGCATCAGGACGAGAAATCACAATCACAGGGTGGCGGAGCTGTCGCACTTTGTTTGCGCATCAGGATGGGGGTGTTCAAGTTGCCAACGTGGCTGCTGTAGCACGAACCCGACAAACAGGCTTAAAGAGCTCCACGAACGCACGAGGACATGCAACACGTCGTCTCCAGCCGCGCATAGGTGCGTTTCGGTATTGAAAGCGATAGCGGCATTTTGGCTGGACCAAGCAAGCTCATGGTGTGCCTTTACGAGCGCGCATAGTGGGTCGACAAGGCTTTGAATAGAGCTACCATCAGCGAAGGTGGCATCACGAGTTTTACGGAAAAAGCAGTGTTGCTTACTGGGACAAGAAGTTCAATCAATCCGGTTTTCTCATTCCACCTGGGTATCTCGTCGTAGCCAGTACTAACCAGCCGGCTTTCCCTACTCACAATCCCCATGAACTCCGTCCGTAATGCCTGAAAGAAACCCGGCGAAGTCCAGCCCGAGCCTGTACTCTAGCCTTTAGCCTGGTAGGTCTTGCGATATCTTTGATGACTTGTGTTTTTTTCCTAAAGGAAGACCCACTCAATCGGGCTGATCTTGCCGGTGGTCTGACCTGTGAGGGCGTGGAACGGGCCCATAGCCATGTCGAGGTCATGCTCGCTACAGGCGCCGCACGAGTCGATGACCTTGACGTCGACGCTCTGGCCGTTGTACTGAGCGCGGATCATGCGGCCGCACTTAGGATTGAGGTTCGGGTTGGCGTCGCCATCGAAGAAGGCGTGACCAATAGCGGTGACATAGTCACTGTCGTTGGCATCCCAGCCGCAAGCACCTGAAATAGTGAGTGATATTTTCGCATTGGACCGGAGGTGGGTTATGCTTACCAGTAGCGCCTGGATTGTAGGGGTTGTACGTGACCCAGCCTGTGGTAGCGCCGGCACCCACAGCTGGAGGAGCAGTTGGGCTAGATCAAGTCAGCATAGGTCTGCTCTCGAGGTTCGAGTCTGAGTTACGCACTGAGAAGCGGAGAGGCCGGCGGCCAAGCCGATCACAAGGGCAGTGATGGAGAGCATGATGCCGATGAGGATGAGTAGGAAGGTTCTTCTTGAGAAGGTTTTGAAGTACTTCTTGTGTGGTGGAAAGAGTCTGTCGAGAAGCTTGGTCGTGTGGAGGTTGTTGTCGTGGTGAGGATAGACATTTGCCAATGTCGCCGTTTTTGTATACAGCACTTCAGGCGCAAAACGATGCGGCGCCACGACTTCACCTTCACTTTGCACATGCAGCCCGTTCACCGCTTTCCGCTTCGGCATCACCCTCACATGCCCCCACTCGAGGACATGGACCTCCTTCACTGTCGGCATCTCCTTGTCTTCGGAGCGATGCCCGGGTACGGCATCACTCGCATCTTCCAGGACAAACGCGCCATATTGATCATTATACTGATGTCTTTCGGCACTATACGTGGAGCCCTCAATTGGTCTTGGCTCTGTCTCTCCTGGATTGGCGGGACGTGGAGGTGTTGCTGGCGCATACGCTCTGGGAAGCGGCACTCTTCTTATACGCTGATTCCCATTGTTCCCACTCCGCTGTGGCTCCTGGGCTCCATCTCTCCTCGCATTGTCTGTTCCAGGTCCGCTGGCCATCTCTCCTTTCTCCGGCTCTTCTAAGGTCATTTTTCCGCAAGCCTCCAGGATCTTCCACGATATCTCCTCTGACCACTACGACGTCGCAAAGTACCTACCGCACCTCCGCCCGAGCAGACACAGGTGGTGCTGGTTTTGAGGAGGGGCAATCTACAGCGCACCGGCACCGCGAAGGTCGACATGGCGGGTGGCAGTGGAAATGAGACGTGAGTTTGGCGCCGAATAGCCTTCGGTGCAAGGATAAGCGGTAGAGAGAGGCACGTGATGGTAAGACGACAAGAGGTCAACGGATCATGATCATCTTACTCCGGCACGATGCACTTCCGTTTAGACTTTCAGCTTCCCATATTGATGTTCACCATCGTTCGTTCCAACATAGATAATACCATTCATCACCTACGCTCGCCATTGCCACAATCAGCTCTGGAGTCAGCCGCATCGCCATGGACATCATCACGAACCACCCAGTAGCGGCAATTGCTCTTGCTGTCTGGATCTTGACAGCTCTCGCATCTTTCATCTCACCCAGCAGAACCAAGTTGCCCGACATACCATGGATGGGCAAGAATGGGAATTGGCCTGGCGCTGAGTATCTCGCTACCTGGTCTGCGTTTGCGAGTATGAGGAAATGGTATAGTGAGGGCTACAAGAAGGTATGCCTTGAACCCCATCTCGGTTGGAATTCCGTTAATGTGATCAGTATGGCAAACAAGGCCAAGCATATATCTTGCCAGACGTACTCGGCGGCAAACACGTTGTGCTCCCCAATGAGCAGCTGGCATGGATCCTGGAGAAGCCTGATTCGGTCTTGAGCACTGGCGCCGCCCACTACGACGGCCTTGCTGGCGATTACGCTTTCACTGATTCAGATATTCTCAGAGATCTCTATCATGAGCACGTCGTGCATCAAAACATGGCCAGGAAGGTAGGCGAAGTGATACCTCGCACTTGGCAGGGCATCTGCGACGCTTTCGATGAGCTCTGGGGCAAGGACATGCAGCAATGGAGGAAAGTCAACGTTCTGGATTCCATGACACACCTCGTGGCCAGCGTCAGCAACTACTTCTTTGTCGGCGAACCACTCTGTAAAGACAAGCAATTCCTTCGAGCTGGTCGAGCATTCGCTGATGCCGTCATCTCATGTCTCTTCTTCAACCAGTTACTGCCGAACGTAGCCAAGCCTCTCATCATGCCGATCGTTGCCATACCAAACCATTGGCATCACTGGAAGGTTGCCAAAGCGGTGCTGCCTTTCTTCCACAAGAGAATGGTCGAGATGGAGGAGGCAGAGTCGAAGCCAGGATCGAGCATTGAGATCCCAGAGGACTACATCACTTGGCACATCCGCACTGCCAGGAGAGAAGGCAGGTTTGATATGCTCCAACCGTACAAGGTGACGAGGTCTCTGATGGCCATTGAGTTTGCTGCCAATCATACAACACTTCTCACGATCTCTGCCGCATTGATCGACTTGTTTGGCTCTGATCCACAGCTTGGGTACGTCGAAGGACTACGAGAGGAAGCAGAGAGAGTGTACCGTGAGCACGACGGAGTCTGGTCCAAGCAAGCTGTGAACAAGCTTGTCCGCGCCGACTCTGCTCTGCGAGAGAGCATGCGACTGCTCAATATCACCTACTCTGTCACTCGCAAGGTTCTGGCGCCTGAGGGTGTACGCACTCCAGACGGCATTCTTGTCCCGTATGGTCAGTACATATCCGTGGCCTCAGAAGAGCGACACTACGATGGCGATGTCTACGCAAATCCACACGTCTACGATGCCTTCAGATTCTCTCGAGGTCGTGAGGCATATGAGGCCGCCAATCCCGAAGACAAGAATTCCAAAGAGTACCTCAAACATCAAAGTCAAAGTTTTGTGACGACGAGTCAAGACTTCCTGCCGTTCGGACATGGCAGGCACGCATGGTAAGGCTGCTCTGCTGGGCGCCCATAGAAATGAGCTAACGCTATACAGTCCTGGACGCTTCTTCATCCAGCAGGAGCTCAAGATGCTATTTGCTTACATGCTGATGAACTACGATGTCCAGCACTTGCCGGAGCGGCCCCCCAATTTCGTCTGGGGTCCGATCCATACGCCGCCACCGAAGACAACACTTCAAGTCCGGCGCAAGGCAGGAACAGTTTAGAATAGACGTTTGTACAGATCAAATTGCCGACATTTCAGACTTACCAGATACTAGACTCGAATTAGGGCTTCAAGAGCCAAGAGGATGGCAGATGCAACATGTCTTTGTCCATTGTACGGCCACCTTGTCACTGCAACCCATTACATGAGGCCAATGCCACCTCTGGCAATGTGGGAGCAAGCTTAATACCTGGTGTCGGCAAAGATGCAGCGTCGAACCCTCAACACGAGAATCCGTGCCTTGAACACGTCTCAAACTCTTTTGAACAGGCTAATTCTTTCAGCAGTGACTGTTCCTCTCGCTTTGGCAGTACATAACGACTCTGCATGAGACAGATGTGCTCCGATCTACGTTCTCGACAATTCGTGCCTGACAAGGTACTACAGTAAGATACAGAGAGCCATTGATCAGTCAGCAAAGCACAAGGCCTGGAACTGAATGATGGGCCCCTGCAAACATGCGAGATACTTTGCTATTCCGATCGGAACATTTAATTGACTCCTAGTCGATTCACGCCAAGATTCAATGGCATTTCGCCCACAACATCAAGCTTAAGAACAGTATCAAGCATCACAAAATTGAAGTTTGTTCCGGCATCCGTCTTCACGTTTCGTTATGTCCAAACTAGGATTCTTGCGCTTAGGGGCGTGACTATTCGCTTTCGTACATTCAAGCCTTGCAGTACCGCCCGACAACGAGTTCCAGCGCAGAAGTCATGTGCTCAATTGGCATTTGAAGTCCAACAAGCATATTCGACGCGGTGGTTAATGACGGACCCGGTATGTACGGAATACCTCTTCTGAAATACAACGGATTCGCTGACTCTGATAGAGCAAAAATCGGGAAGTGCGACGACCTACAGCCTCATGGTATTCGCAAGTCAGTCCATAAATCCTCGCTTCAACATCCACCGCATCAAAGACAACTGTCCCGTTCCCTGGTCCGTCATTGGACCTACAGACGCAAGCGGATACAATCCAGCTCGCAGACCGTATCCGTCAATCGAACCGATGTACAGAAAGCAATCAATGCCCCCGCCGGTGCAGCCTGGAGCACATGTTCGATCGGACCTGAATTTGTCCTGAGACTTCCAGCGATCAATCCCCACTGATGTTCTGAGGAGGGTGATCGAAGCAACAAACAACGTAAATAGTCGGCCCAGGAAACCTCGATGCACAGTTGACCAGCCACAGCACCATCCTCGCTTTCCCAAACATCACGTGGAATGGCCACCGTGGCTTCAAATCCTACGCTTCCTAAACCACCCATTCTATGTTCCCTATCGCCGCGATCCTCGGAACCATGGAAGTCGTGCCGGGGAATGCGTTGTAGGTTCTTCGTGTGAAGAGAAGGGGTTGATCTCTTATCAAGAGAGGTTTGCGGGACATTTGCTTTCTGCTGATGCTCCTGGTGCTGTGTACAGGGATTTGGAGAAGTTTTTGGGAGAAGAAATAGTTTGGACGAGCCCGGGCCGTTCACGACGCAGAAGGATGTTGTGAACTCGACTTTGTGGACTGGAGGGTTTGTGTACAAGGAGGATGAGGGAGTGCCGTGACTTGATGCTTATGCACTTGAGAGGATGGTGAGGGAGGGAATGGTACTGAGTAGAGGGAGAGGAGGATTTGATCGGGGTTAAGGGCGTATTGAAGGCTATTTCGTGTGTTTCAGCTGGAGATTTGGCTGAGATTTGGAGCAGGCAAGAAATTGATAGCAGCACGCCATGCACGAATGAGCTACAGCTGATGTCCTTGGCATCAAGTAATTGATCAATCGGAGCAATCGAGTAGAATCGTTCGTCGTGCCTTCTCACTTATCGTTAGAGCTATGCAAGACTGGCAAAAACCCTCTTCTTCCTGCTTTTCTCAGGCTCGATCTCTTCCTCCACATTCTCATCCAGATACAGATTCTCCTTCTCGCGAGCTTCGCGGCACATAATGGTCAAAGCCGCGAGATTGAATCCGACGATGCCCTTCTCTTCTTCAATCCAGCCGTCAAATGCCTCATAGACTTCTCCGAGCAGCCCTCTCAGCTGCCTTGAGGCCACGATCTGTGTCATGTGTGCCTGCAACATGAAGTAGGCGATCCTCCAAGCCAGTTCTGGTTGCATGCGTTTCCGGAAAAAAATTGCCAAGAAGCGATAGAGAGTGGGTAATGAGGTGAACGGTATGACGAGAAGTGCGTCATTCAGCGCGGCTGATGGAACCTTGCGTAAAGTCTGCAGGACATGCTGTTCGGCTGAGATGTTCATGTGTGCGAAGATTGGGTTGCGGTCCTGAGGCGGCGCAAGTTTGGGGTTCCTGGCCTTCTCTCGTTCGTACTGTTGCATCAATTCCAGGTCGATCAGAGCAATTCCGAGCGCCTCCATTATCTTTTCGCCGTGTGTCAATGTCGATATCGTCTGCTTCGTTGCTGCGCCGACTTCTGCGTCTTGCTCTTCATCGCCTTGGAAGTCCCGATCCATATTTTGAGCCAGTGTCGACTCGTACATTTCTTCCAGCTCTCTTTCTCGTTCTTCTTCGAGAAAGATCAGGTCGTCGCCAATCCTCCACACTCGTATACTCTTATCATGTGCAGCAGTGACTACAGTCTCACCAGTTCGGCTGATGGCCATTGCCCAGATCTCGCCATGATGACCTTCAAGCTTCTGGATCTGCTCAAATTTGTCGGCGTCCCAGGATTTGAGGACGCCGTCTTTGCCAACACTGAAAACAGTGTGCTTCTCATCCTGTTCGACAGGATGTGGTATAAAGGCGCAGGCCATGACGTTGTCTTGATGCGCGAAGAACGCTTTATGGCAGTCACCAAAGTCAAGACCCCAAATTCTGACATTCTTGTCGGCTGAAGCTGTAGCCACTAACTTTGAATCACTGCTTATGCTGACACTCAAAACAGGCAACTTATGTCCATAGAGTATGTGGTACTGTTTCAGACTGTCGACAAAATATGTGTATACTTTGGAATCCATTGTGCTGACGGCGAGGTATTTCTGGTCGGGTGAGAAACATGCTGATAGGACAGCATCTGCTGCTTTGAGCAGTCGGGTTTGAGTAAGCTTCAACTTTGGTATAGTCCTCCTCGTTCCGGGGATTTCCTCGTCGATAACGTCGAAACGCCAGAACCTGACTGTCTTATCTTCAGAGCCCGTTGCTACGGAGCGTCCATCAGGATGGACGGCTAGTGTCCAGATTTTGCCGTCATGAGCCTGAATCTTCTCGACAAGTGTGCTTGTACCGATGTCGTACAACTCAAGCTCGCCTGCTCCAGTACCCAACAAGACCATGCGATCTCCTGGTAGGAATGTGGAGCAAATGGCTTCTCCACATTCGAGCGTCCGCAAACATGACTGGGTACGCAGATTCCAGATTTTCAGCAGACCTTTCGACGCACTCGCAAGCATGCGATCATCTGAAGACAGCGCAAGAGTTCTGATATCCGATCGATGTCCGGGAAGCTCGACTGCCAGCGATCTGTTGTAGTCGGGAATCTTTCGCTCTGCTTTGTCCTGGCTCTTGATAGATTCGATGCTGTAGACTTCGAGCTGGTTATTCGTGAGCCCGGTAAGTAGTTGAATATGCTTTGACGACTTCGTTCTCGATGTGACCCAGTTGACTGATCGGACCTTGCCGCCAGTCCGAACATTGACGACAGGAATGAAGACATCGCTAATATCAGGGGCCTCCAGCGCTTCGTCTTTCTCGGTCGTAAGAGTCTCTCCTGCTGCGGCGGCTTTCTCTCGTCTTCTTCTCCGCTTTCGCTTCATGTGCCGATCTAGTTCCTCTTCTGAGCGTATCCGCCACAACTCTACAGCCTTTTCCGAGCCATGTATTGCGATGTAGTCCTGTTTGGGATGGAACACAACCCCAATCGTCCTGTCTTTCCCTTGTCGCTGTATGGTCCCCTGGCTTTGCAAGATATCCTGCTTTTTTCCCTCTTCGGCGGTGCTGCGAAGCTTCGCGAGCGCAACGACATCTAGCTTCCACACTTTCAGCTCGCCATCATTACCAGCGGTAACACATCCGACGCCATCAGGACTCAAGCCAAGCGCCCAACACTCTCCGCTGGACTGGGCGACATGTGTTTCGATGCAGTGAGGAGTGGTCAGATCCCAAATCTTCACCAATGCGTCTTTTGAAGTTGAGAGGAGATAATTCTCCTCAACATCTCCAGTCTCAATCTCAGGCGCATCGCTGAATGGGGTTCTCAAGAATGAAAGTCCCGTGATCTGATCTTTATGTCCTCGCAGCCTGAACTCTGAGGTCTCGGAAAGCAGGTTCCAGATAATGATATCCGTATCGCGACTTCCGCTTGCGAGCCTTGAACCTTCTGTATCGAATTGAAGGTGCGTCACTGCACTTCTGTGGCCGTTAAAGCTGACGACAATCTGTCCAGAAAGCGCATCCCAAATGCGTATGGATCCATCATTATACCCCACCGCAAGCAGGTCTGGCTGAGCATCGCATTGCGATATGCATGTTACTGCACTTCTGTTGTCTTTGTCATGCCATTTCGACAGCAAGTCTCCCTTCTTCACGTCCCAGCACAGCACATCTTCGTTTGCGCCTACGAATGCTCTTCCGCTGCCAGTACTTCGACTCGAAGGCTCGGGCGTCCAGACAGTATTTGAGGTCGATGTACAGACTGTGCCAAAGGTTTGAGCGGGCTCAAAGCGCCTGCATACATTAGCAATTGATATTGAGGCAGACTGAAGCAAGGTCCCACCTGTAACTACGCGGCATCGTTGTTTTCGCAAGTCGCCCCAAGCTGCTTGAACTTTTTGATCTGGAGATCGACCCTGCATGCGCCCCACTTGCCGACTGCCGAGGGCCGCTGCCAAGAAACTCTCTCGATGCTGTTCAATCATTCATTCACCCTTCCTTGATTGAAACACCATCAGGCTGACCTACAGAACTCGTATGACAGGCGAAAAGGCGGCGACAATGGACCACTGGTGACGCTTAGGAGTGCTTGTGAGATCGGCATTGCTCAGCCGCACAGCCTCACCCACCTTGCTATGCGAAAGGGGACAGATGAAGGCGGGAAAGAGGTTCACGGAAGCCGAGCCCATCATGCTAATGCGCCAGCTAACCACGTGCCATTCCCAGAGGTCGATACATCACCAGCGCATCTTGATGAAAAGGTCTGGGAAGGGGCCGACTTCGAAGTTCTTTACATTTGCTATGAGAAACAGCAACTAGCTGTCGCCTTCACCTTCGCCTTCGCCATCCACGACTTCGCCATCCACGACTTCAACCTTTTTCGGCGCAGAAGCAGCAGCCTTTCTCGGGTCTTCCTTAACGACAGTCACCTTGCTGTCTTCTCTCCTGCTATCATCCAGGCCGACACCACTATCACTGTCTCCGCCGAGACCAATACCTCGCTTCGCAGCGTCCTTGTCATAGCTTGAAGGATTTATGCCTAGAATACCTCCCACGTTGTTACGATCTCCTGGCACGGAGAACTCCCTGAAAGCGTATCTCCATTCGTTGAGGAAGAGTCGGATGGCTTTCCCGACCTTGTCCTTGCCATTCTTCGAGTGGTGACCAGTACCGCAGATGGCGTAGACGGGGCGGCTTGAAGTCTTCTGCTCCTTCAGACAGTCTGATAGATACTGCACAGCCTCTTCTGGATGCAGTCCATGAAGATCGACGTAGAGCTCCTTGTTGCCGCCAGCAGCCAGATTCTTGTTTCGCTCCTCGTACAGTGCCTTTGCAGCTTCGCGATGTTTCTCGCGCATGAGCTGGTTCTCATTTTGACCGCGCAATGAAAGAGCCTTGGCACCACGAGCATCATTTCTGTTCCATGCCTGAGCGGCAGATTGTAGGAACTTATTGCGAAGACCTCCATGCTTGAATGCTTCTTGCCGTGCTTTCATGTACGCCGAGTTGACCTTGTCGCCAGTCTCGAGCCATGGGATCTCCTTCGGTGCTGCAATGGCCATGGCTGCTGCCGAGTTCTCTCGAGAGGCAGTGAAGGACCGATTGTTCTTAAGACCACGACGCATGGCATCCCGAGCATTCAACGGCCCCGGCGAAGGCGACATGCGTACCACATCGGCGAGACTCCCAGGTTGCTGGATTGATGCAGCGTGGTTGTGATGTCCATGACCGCCTCTCTTGCCATGGTGTCGCTTCCCGCCTGGCTTCGCCGCTGCGGATCCGAGTGTGGGGAAAGCTTCATCGTCCTGAAAGTTAGGCTGCATGCTTGGCGTTGGCGCCCGCGAGTTGTGCCTGCTACCAGGTCGACTCCCTAACCGTGGTCCAGTCGGTACAAAGTTGGGGAACAGTCCTGGTGTTGGTTGATAGCCCTGCTGCTGGAGTGCAGCGTTCAGCGTATTCGCATCGACACTGTTGCTTTCTTCGTAAGGATTGCTCGTCGTCGGTTGCAGTGCTGGGAAGCTGTCAAAGTCGGAGAGCTGGAAGTTTGGTGGGAATTGCTGAGGCGTGTTCGTTCCGCTGTTAGCGAGGCTGAGCTGTGCCATCAGCTGGTTTGGATCGTGGGAGAAGAGGCAGTTTTCGCCTGCGATGCAGTTACCGGCCAGCCAGTATTTGCAGATGTGATTCTGCACTTCATGTGCAAAGCGACAGTCAGCACGTGCGCAATAGCCGCTAGCCAACCAGTATCGACAAACGGTGGAAGATTTCTGCTCGCCTGCTGGTGTAGCTGCACGCAGTGAAGGCGACATACTCTTTCCAACCAGATAAGTTCGATTCTGCTCCTGCATCGCCGTAGCCATTGCGGTCGCTCCCATTCCTTGTGCTTCCATGAGCGAGTTGATCGTCTGGCTAAGATCGTAGCCATTCGCTTCTAAGATGACGTCCAATTCCTCGTCGCTCTTGTTGTCCTGCAAGATAGATCGCAGCATATCGTATGGGCTCATCTCGGTGGTGTATGGTGAGATGAATTCGGAGGAGCTTGCGAAGCCCGAGTCTCCAAAGCTGGTCTGGCTGCTCGCATCGTCGTTGACCAACCAGTCGACATTGTCGCTACCATAATCTCCGTAATTCTCGGTATTAGGTGAAGAGTCGCTGAATTGATATGCGCTCAGTCGTGGGCTATGCGGAATGACTGGTGTCGCTAGAGGTAGTCGCGGTGAAGGCTTGGGCGAGGAGAAAGGCGAGCCAACTGTTTGCGACTTCGTCCGGGCCAGAGCTGGAGGTCCGAATCCTGGCGGCACAGAAGGTGTCGCTGTCGAAGGTCTTGGCGAGCTCTTACCAGATGTCGGAGTTGCCGCTCGTTGAATCCATGGGGCTGGCGATAGAGAACGGGCGACATTTACACTCCTAGCTGGAGGCGGTGACGAAGCAATATTGTCGTCGGTATTTGATTTCCACTGCCATAATGTGCCCAGTACCGCATCTTCTAGCGCTTTTCCCTTCAGCGACTGCGGTGCGGCGGAGAGTAGCTCTTCGAGCTTGTCGGCCTTCTCCTCTTCGCCTATATTGTCATCGTCCAGGATCGGCCGACACAGGTCGTAAATGCGATCGGAGACCATGATGGCATGTATGGAGGGCTCAATGTGGGTTGGCGCAGTCTACGTGGTTTCTCGAGTGTGGTCGGCGATTCGTATTACATTGACGTCTAACTGGTAGACGCAGACGTGGCACTGTGGCCGGTAGGTTGCTGCGACAGATGGGAATAGGCGTAGGCGTAATTACGTATGCGGAAGCGAAAGACACAGCTCTCACATCAAGCGAGGCGGCGCGTTGATGTGTTGTTGTTGTTCAGTGTATGGTATTAGGAGAGAACGTAGTCGGCGTGGCCGTATCTCGTGGTGGTGACACCGAGCAAGGCGAGAGGGAGCTGTGGAGGGGGCAGCGGACAGCGGAACGAATGAAACTTGGTCAAAGCGGCGGCTGTTGATTCTTGGCGTGAAGCGTATCGTCGTCGTCGTTTCAAATTCGCGACTTTTCGACTGGAGAGTGACCCTCACGCATCGAAGGCGACAGAAAGATTGGTGATTGATTCGTCGGTCATACGTTGCGACGTGCGTTATGGTATGCAGGTGGCAAGGAATGTGAACAAGGATGCAATGAAGCTACCGGGCTACTGTCGCTAGAATAGAACTAATCACATGCTGGGCCAGAGCTATACCAAGCTTGACATATGTGAAGCAATCAGTCACGTCCTCGTCCTCATCACAACCTGTCAACATGGCCGCCACGTCAGCCCAGCGCAGTCTCGCCGACCAGATCCTCAACCCTCAGGACCGTACACCACCATCCTTCACCTTCGACAATTACCTCGCCCGAGCAATACCAACATTAGGCGCTCCGTCAAAAGTCACCCGCCCAATATGCAACGACTATCGCCAGTCGAATGGCCAACAATGTCCTCGAGGTCCAAATTGCCCAGACAGACACTACGTGCCACCCTCAGAACGATCAGGCATAGGTCATCTCATCTGCAAACATTACCAGCGTGGCCTATGTAAGAAAGGTGACACTTGCGAATTCGCCCACACCTTCAACTTACGCGACGAGAAAGAGTGCAAAGAGTTCTCTCGCTATGGCATCTGCTCTCAAGGCGATGACTGCACATCTCTCCACATTCCACCAACCTCAGAGCTGCGCCGACCAGCTTGCTCACATTATGCGCGAGGCTTCTGCCCTCTCGGACCTTACTGCAACCAGAGACACGTGAAGCACCAGAGGCTGTGCCCCTTCTACATGGCCGGCTTTTGTCCGAACGGCAGAGCACATCCACCGGATACCGATAAGGTTGTGAGCTGCGAGTACGGAGCTCATGCGAAGTGGATCAAGGATGAAGATATGAATCCGAGGAAGCCGGAGGTCAGGAAGATCAAGGATCCTGAGCAAGAGAAGAGAGAGCAGGAGGAACGCGAGGATGAATTCTATGCTGAGGAGGAGAGGAGAAGAGAACGATTTGAGAAGCAGTCTGGAGAGGGCGGAAGAGGTTGGCAGTACAAGAGAGGGGGCAGAGGTAGAGGGTTCAAGAGACGCTATTAGTCTCGGCTTGACAATGGTGAAGCGAACTTTTTAAGATATTAGCAAGGCGTTGGGGACGATACAGAGGTAGTAGCCCAGCTGCCTCTCCACGAAAGGAAACTCATGGTAATGAAGGAGAGGGACGGGATTTCACTGGAGTTTCGTCCCGAACAATCCGATTATAGATGAGGAGATCATCCTTTAGAATCATCCCACAGTATCATGAGCTGCCGTCTTCACACCTTTGGATACATCGAGTCCACCGCGAGCTTTTCCGCAAAGTCACATACCATTCGACGCCGCTATCGTGATAGAGACGAACTTTGACCCCAGACATGTACACCACTCGCCCGATCCTTCGCATACACGAAGCGCAATCTAGACGACAAGAGCACCGACCGGCCCCAGACCAAGCTGTTGGAAAGTTTCGGACTTCGATTCCGATAGGAATACTTAAGACCACCTGCTCCAGGCAATTGTCCAGTTCAGCATCATCATTACCAACAAGCAAGAATTGAATCTCGAGGCTGCATCGCTCATCATGCATTTCACCCACGCTGCCCTCCTCTTCCTACTTGCCCGATTTGCTACAGCCGGACCACTACCAGAGGCCGAACATGAGGAGGCACTTCTCAAGAGGGAGTCCTTCATTGGCGTATGACATTTCTAGTGCATCTCCACAATTTCGACAAGACCGACTCCGCTTCGCGGTAGCAATGCGTCCGTACCCGGATCACGAACCAATGCTTGCTTGACGATGGTACCAACTGGGACTGTTTGGCGGGATCTCGAGCTCCTTGTCAGAGGTTGAAAGGCTCACACTGCGACCTAGTGCACGGCGACTGGCAAATGGCGCGTCTACTCGAATGAGAGTTAGTCGCTATCTGCACTTGACGGCAGTGACAAGTGGTCGCATGAAAGACAAGGCATCACTGTCGAAATCTGAGAGCAGTGCAAGAAAAGTCGAATCCATGCGTCTAAGCCGACTGAAATGCGTGCTTACGAAAGCCCTTACACCATGAGCCGTCAGCTGATGCAAGCTCTGGTTATGAGGTGCAAATAAACTAGCTTGGCAACAACCACAGTCGAAGATCTTGCCCAACTATTGCTTGTTGACGAGCGGACGCTAATGGCTGTCTACTGATACGAGAGGTATAATCCACACACCCCCATGGGCCATGGTAACAACGAGAAGGATAGCGCGAAGTTAAGAGACAACGAATCAAAGTCGTCCAAGGATCCGGATATGATCGCATTACAGCATGGAAGCGGTCTAGCGTCCTTGCACGACAAGAACGAAACACGAGAAGACAAGAGCTGAAGTGCCAGGATACAAAGCAAATCTGAAACGTCTCGATCTAAAGTACATCCGGAAAGGCAGGAAGCGGACAGGGATATCGTATAACGAAAGCATATTGGATAAGTAAGGCGGCACGCTAAGGGGGGTGCGGCCGCGCGATTGCGTAGTGTTCCCGGATCGCACGAGTTGTGGTTGAAGTTGGGAGTGATGCACGACATGCAAGTTCGTCAGCTGGTGAGGGTTGATGCGTCGGAACTCCATTGCCGAGATGGGCTGGGATATGGGGTTGGGCGAAGCGAGGGCTGGGCTGGGCTGGGCTGATCAACGCCGACGATAATGACCAAGACAGACTGTATCCGAGGGCTCAGTGAAGAAGTGTGAGCAAGCGAACGAAACATGTTAGGTTGTGATCATACGCCCGCCCGGCCACTCGAATGTATGTATCCTCAAGACCACCGACACTCACTCAGTCTGGGCGATGGGAAGAGCAGTCACGCACACGAAGGATGATAATAGGCATGAACCGATTACGATTGTTCGGAGGGAAGCGGTGAAGCTCAAAGGCCATAGCGTGACTTCCTGGTATATCTATGCATACCCGCCGACGAAGTCGAAGTCGAAGTCGACCAGACCGCTATGCTAGGTTACGAGCAAAACTCCTGGATGCTGCGCATGGTCAGTTTTGATTCGGCATATGTCTTGTGCATGGCGACATACCCATACAATCATGCCTTGGACTCATGGGCTCTTTGAACGTGCAGCAGCAGTTTGTCCTTCCTCAGGTGGGAGAAGCTGCAATTCGAGGCCTGGCACCGATGCTTGAACCTCGGAATATTGTGCGGTCGATAGATGCACGCCGTGTGCTTATGTCGATCTCTGTCTCCCTGCCGTCTGAACTCTTTCTCACACCACTCGCACTTAATTTGTGCCGCCGGTCTGACGCTTTCTGCCTTCGGCCTGGGATTCGGGTTGGCATCAATCCTAACTGGGGGTTGCTTGTTGTGTGCCCGATGATTGTTGGCTTCCAGATCCATTGGTGATCCCGCTTCCGGCGAAGATGGCATATCCAGTGCGTTGAGGTCGACATTGAGTATATGAGGGGCGTGGCCACAATTTAAGCAGACATGCTGGTTGTACTGACATGGTTCTACACAAATCTGCGAGGCTGGGTCCTCCTGCACGAGGGCGCTGCCTCGGGCGACCAACAATGAAGGAAAGGGAGGGTCATCAATGTCCGTCAGACCATCAAACGCGAAGTCATTGTGAGATGGAGGTGTCACCACCCGGGATCCTTTGGTGCTTGTCAGGATTGCTATATCATGATGCGTGGTACCATGGGAGACTTACCCGAGGGTGTTGCCGCTTGCGCACTATGTCCTCCTTGCTCCAACCCTGGACTAAGGAGTCCAAGCTCGTAGAGGTCTTGGAAGAATCGCGGATCCTCGACCCCGTTGGAGCCAAAGTCTTTGTCTTGCCCTTGGCTGATATGCGGCGCGCTGTCGAATTGTTCTTCTTGTGGCCCATAGATGTAGGAGAGAATGGCAGGACCCGCCGAGTATCTATTGGAGCACAGCGTTATTGGGATTTGATCTCGCCATCATAAATCATGCACACGGGACTCACTGGGCGCCCCCGGGCGTCGGCGGAGTCGGCTCGCGTCGATACTCGCCACGATCACTTGTGCTTCGAGAGGACGATGAGGCTGAGTCTAGCGCAGGCACAGGTACATGTAGCCTTGGATTTTGTCTTGGAGGCATTGTTTCGAATGCAGATGCTGATAGTGGCAACGAAGCCGGTGATTACAGAGTGGAAGACGGAGAGAAAGTGGGAGGCAGTGGAGAAGGGCGACCGCTGAGAAAAGACTCTCGAGGGCCTGGTGACATCTTCTGGGTGGCCTCTCGAACGGCCTCTCGTGGCCTTAGAACCTGAGGGTACCTCCCGGTACATCATCATTGAAAGCCGCTCACGACCAATCGTGCCGCGAAACTGCCACAACTGTCTTCGTGGTTCTCTACGAGCAACGCATGCCATATGTCCCATTCCACTCTGGGACTAGGTCCGTGCACCATTATTGGATGCCCGCGTGCATAACGCTAACCATGCACGAGGGCGCGACAGTAACCAGAGCATTGAGCAGACGTCGACAAGGTCCAGGCTCATCCTTCTTGTCGAAGCGTCAAAGATGTTGACCTCGAGGTACGTGAGGTTTTCCATGGGAAGAGAAAGCGTCACAAACATCCTGAGGTCACATCGTGCCAAGACATTCAGCCTTGCGCCGTTGAGGCTCTTCGGTCGGCGGCCTCAGGTCGTAAGTGGTGGCGAAGTAAGGCTCGAAGAAGTGGCAGTGTATGACACCGCCCTACAGGTGTCGAATGAAGTAGAGGAAGGCAGTGTCAGGTCAAAGGCTCGTCCGTGCCGCGCTCTCATCGTTGATCGGTTGACAAGACAGTCGAGGTCCTTGGTGTCCTCATGGATTGAGCTAACGCGTAGATATATGATCCTTGGAAGGCCTTAGAGACCTGTTCGAGGTCTTTGTCCAACCTAAGGATTGTCTTCAGCAAGCACGGTATCAAGTCCAGGACTTTCAATCCAGCATGAAGCGACACAAAAGTCCGAAAGACTGTGCAGGAACGCCTGTATCTTTTCGAAGGAGAAAAAGATGGGAATGCTCTCACTTAGTGGTTTGCGAAATTGGCAGCCCACAATGCCAATCTCAGTGCTTGATGCTCTCACGTCCCTTGCCGATCAAGCTCACCAGCACTTCCGACATGCACTGAGTGAGCGCGGCAGACTTCAGGCCTCATTATGAAAAGGCTGGAGTCCACGCTGTCTTTATAGCTCACTGCAAGGCAGCGCAGGGGTGATCCCACTGCAGCCCTTCTCTGGTCATTGGTTGGAACTCTACACCGGTCTGGCTATAGTAGTGGATATGAGTGAATGAATTCGCTTCTCTGCCGGGATACATGACACGAGAGCAGCGGCCTTGCGGCTTAAGCACAAGGGCGGCCACGGACTAATGTTCTGTGGAGCCATGATGGCCGAGATGTGCCCACATGGCAGCTCGAGACGCGAACCAAGAGGGCTTTCAGATTCAGATTTGGTTCCGCGCATCTACGCCCATGGTCGCGAATCGTGTCCTGGTGTGACTGGAACACATGTCCGCATTTTCGTTTGTCGAACATGTTCAGCCGCATACAGCCTAGTCCGGAAACGGTTAGCTGTAATGGCCATCCAGATGTTGTGTTCAGACCGCTCTCTTAGCGATGCAAGTTAGGGACGTGCATCAAGATCATGCTCTGCGCTCCGGCTCATGGGCGGTCTGCTATTGCTGTGTAGGGAGACGAGTTTGAAAAGTGTCGATGCTCGAAATACTTTCGGATCCTACTCAGGTGGTCCAAAGCCGTGATGATAAAGGTGTCTCAGCATGGCATCGCTTTCGGGGAACATGGGGGTTTCTAGATGGATGCCAGATCATGTGATTGGAAGAGCACAGAGTAGGAAGGCAGAGGCGCTTTCAGACTCGGGATCTCACCCTCAGACTAGAACATGAATGTTCCACACACGGCGGTGACCCGCGGAACCTACGGATGCATCGCAATTAGTACAAGAGTGTTAATGCTAGAACAGATTTTGGAACGCTTAGTACGGGCATTGCGGACCGCGGTATAGATCCATGGCTGGTAGGTCGCCTCTACTACACCGCCGCTCATCGATCTCTGTACATTTCACGATAGCCACATAGCTCGGTCGCATGCATGTGGCGAATGTGAGCGACCATCCTGTCCCGGCGTCGGCATTGGTGTAGACAGTTGGCACCTTCACATCGATAGTAGGTATTACCGTGCATAGTAGTGATGTGCCGATCGAGATCGCTCTCTCTGCCTAAGGTCTGCCCACAAGTCCCACACTCATACAGTCCTTGATTCCGAGGACGTCGCGGCACAGAGTGAAGGATAGTAGAGCAACGACGTTGGTCTGCTGAGTGAATGGGGTGAAAGTCGCGCAATAGTGCGGCAGCCCTCCAAGAGCCAGAAGATGTTGCAACGAGTACGAGAAGATGGTCAGAATATATATGATGGCGTAGAGGATGCCGGTGAGCGCTTAGAACTAGGGTTGGCGACAGTCTTTGTGGAATATATGGCGGCCTCTCAGATCTTCAAGATGGCGAGATGACCGCATCTTTTTAGCCGTACGCTGCAAAGCCACATGCAATCGATCATCGGTTGCACAATACCGGTGAACACTTCATCCGCACCAGTTATCGATAGTGCATACCTTGTGCAAAATATAGAGGGCGCCCACCCGGATTTTTTCTAATTCGTTGCCTTATGCCTGGTATGCTTCACCGGAAGTTGGATATGTAGTCGTTTGGCTCTGTTGCTGACCAATATGCAGCATGGTCCCTTCGGCCAATCGTATTGATTCCAGCTCCCAGCGTGAAATTCTTCCAGAGCTTGTGAGCGTTCATGTCTTCGCGACTGACATCAACATCAACATCATCTTTGCACGCCTAGCGATGCGCAAGAAGTGGACGACAGCCTGGCACCGCAAACATGTTCTACGACCTTAATGTCCCTTGGTTGCCCGAGGACCAAAATCTAACAAGAACACTGGCATTTCTTCACGAGCTGGGCTACAATGTTGTAGCTCTGAACCACTCCATTGCTGGCCAGCTACCCAAGGACCTGGTATGAAGCATATATTGGCCATATGCGACATCTATACTGATCACTGCTAGACTTGCCCAATTCCGAATCCGCTCCCAGCCAGAGATATCCCATCAAAGCTCACAGTCCTTCGTCGCGTGACTCTTACGCTCACCGAAACTCTTCCTGGAACGCGTCTGGCAGCTTTGGCGCAGGAATACGATATACTGGCACTACGGCCGATCGATGAGCGCACACTACAGCTTGCATGCAGCTCTCTAGATTGCGATATCATTTCTCTCGACTTGACCCAACGATTTGCCTTCTTCTTCAAGCATAAAATGCTCGGCGAAGCCTTGCGATCAGGCAAGAGGATCGAGATCAATTACTCGCAGGGTCTTCTCGGAGATGCGCAGGCGAGAAGGAACGTGATCAGCAATGCGACACAGCTGATCTCAAAGAGCAGAGGGAGAGGCGTGATCTTATGCTCCGAGACTAAGGCTGGTGCAACCGGCTGTCGAGGACCATGGGATGCGATCAATTTGGCTGCGGTCTGGGGACTTAGTCAGGAACGAGGCCACGAGGGTATGAGCAAAGAGGCGAGGAGTGTCGTGGTCAGTGCCAAGCTGAAAAGGACGGGCTATAGAGGTGTGATCGATGTGGTATATGGTGGGGAGAAGCCTCCGCCTGCCGTCAAGGAGTCGGCACTGAACGACAAGGGCAAGCGGAAGAATGGACAGAAGAGAAAGGCCGATGCGATTAGCAGTGAAGGAAATGCGATTCCAAGTGGCGGGGAGAAGCCGCTTAGCAATCGCCAGCGCAAGAAGCTGGCGCTGCAGGCACGATTGGCTGCGAGTGAAAGTGATCCATCTGAGGCAAGGTCTTCTGGCGCGCAAGCAAGCGCAGCAAAGCCAAATAGTGATGGAGATACATGAGGACGTGGAATGGGCTTTCGTGATAGAAGACGTCCGCGGACATGACTCCAAACCCCTTCCTTGCAACTGCTTCTGTTGTTCTCACTAACTCCAGGCTCTGAGGTACGAATATCGCTCTGAGGAACAGACCAATTCCGATGTCACCATGCAGATTCGTGGGATCCACATAGCCAGACGCGAACACCAGATTCGGTCACACACATACTCGCCTAGCCATGTTGTAGGTGGAGTCTGCGTCACATCCCTTCTTTGGTCCCCCCTCATAGCAAGAGAATTCGCAGATGTGCAAGCTCATCAGACAGCTTACATGTAGAGCGTAGTGAGGGATCGCGTATCTGGACGGCTGTCACCCTCAAGAGCTCTTACGACACGGCTGTACAATCACATCTTCCGAACATGATTCGTTTGGTCGGCATTATCGCCAGACTCCCAAAACGTATGACATATCGCACACAGCATCTGCGGTCTATGCATGACCATTCACATCTTGGTCTTGCTCATCAACATGGACCGCGACTGTCGAAGGAGACACAACAGGATCTTTCGGCTCAACATCGACTGGAGTTAGAAGAATACAAACGGCTGCTAGATATAAGCAAAGCACGCGAGCTGGCAGAATACAAAGAAATGCCTGCAGTTATCGCATCTATCGAGAATGAGGGGCGGAGAATGCGCAAGCAGCCTCCACAACCTGTCACTGCCCAGGAAAGGTTCGAACTTTGCTTTGACGTGAAGGATGTACTCTACTCGATGACACCAACGACAGCCTTCCCAACTGCATCTCGAATCCTCTCAGATGCTGTCTTCCCGCAGGTCATCGGCGCCTGAAGGGTGATATTTTGGCTCATGACGGCTTCACAATCACCCAGAGCTTCAAGGTCCGAACCTTTCCTCAACATCCCTCCTCCATCGCAACTGACAGTTAACAGCACAGCTGCGAAGGTTTGTGGTCGCATCCTCCGATCTCAGAAATCTCCTCGTAGCCGCGCTCTACCTCCTCCCGTCCTCCTCCATGCCGCTTAGACTCACACACTTGCTCCTACAGAAGATTCTGAACCGCCCACAGTGGCCAGAAAATCTTCACCAACACTCCTTTTGCATACTCTACATCAGGCTGATGTAACCATTGCCGCTCCGCAGCCAGCTGAGCATCATACTGTGCGACCACAGACTCCGGAGTGTCGAGCATGAGCTCCCAGGAGACGACCTTTTCCAGACAAGGGTGCTGCTGTGATGCCACGCTCACCTGAAAGTGGATCTCCATGGAAGGACTGGCCTTCTTGAGATTACGGAGACGACCCTGGTACTCTTGAATTGTCAAATTGAAGTCGAAGAATGCCACGGTGGTAGTAGCTCCTGGAACGAATCCAAAGTCGATGATCAACCCCGTCTTCAGCTCTGCAAGCTCAAGTTGGCGTTTCAAGATGTACTGAAGCTGCTTGTGTAGTACCTGCCTCCGGCCATTCTTCGTGCGATGCGTTTCTGTGTCTACCATGAATTTGACCTTATTAAACTCGTAGACGAGCCCGGAGCACTCTTCACGAATCTGCTTGCAGGTACGCGAAAGGGCAAAGAGATTCTGCATGTCGCGAAAGACAGGCGATTCGCCCTCTCTGCTACCGAGCAAGTAGTCCGTGCGAATCACGCGGGCGTCGCGTTTCGCCGTCTGAATTTTGGTCGACATCTCGTCGACTTCATCTTCGAGGGCCGAGATTTCATCTGTCAGTTGCCCCAGCTCTCGACTCTTACTAACCTTCGCGCGGACTGTTCGAAGGAGTCGCTGGAGACCGACTTCTAACTCCTTGACACGCTGCTTCTTCCGATCAATGATGGACTGCTCTTCTTTCAAGATGGGTTCGGTGGCATCAATGAATTCCTCGAGCACTTGCAATTCAGTCATTGCCTTGCTTTCTTGTCCATCCCCTCCGCGACGTCGCGACGAGACAATCATGCCGCTTGACCGCAGTGTCATGGCGCCATTCTTGCCCAAGAGCGCATAGTCATAGATTCGGTTGCGCATCTCTCCAGGAATCTTGTGAAGGAAGAAGCATGGTTCGACGTACACCATCGTAGAGGGAGGACTGGTGCAACGGTGAGTGAGAATGGGCTGGCGCGTATTGAGCGAGGGCGGCGTCTATAAACGGGGAAGTTTGGAGCACAGAAGGGGGTTTTTTTTTGGAAAAGCTTTCACTGTTTATGATGGCCGATGTCGTTTGCACGGTCTTTTCAGTTTGGAATTCAGTGTGGTCCGTGCGGAAGCTTGGACTGCACGGTAAGTGAAGAGCAAAGACAGCTCATGTGAGGGTAGGACGATTAAGTCATTTTGCTTGACCCTCAAGCTATCTCAAGAGCAGTACAAGAGCATCTGAGAGCACGTTCTGTTGAATACATCCGGGTTTGTATGCTCCCGGATCTCCGATAACATGCCTAGTTGGGTTGTGTTTCTAACGACCGTGCGGGCTCTGAGCCATGTCCAGCTCCTGCGCAAGCTTTTGTGCCGCTACTGAGAAGCCTCAATGTCTCTATGTGACGCCAGGATCGAAGAACTCCTTGCCGCTCTCATTACTACTCATCTGCAGACGTATTGGTAGCCAAGCCATGATAATTGGTTAAGCCAGGATCTGCCCATACTTCCGCTCTCCAATCACCAGTATGTGTGTCAGGAACCGAACTTGAGCGCCTAGGAGATTGTTTGCAGCAGAAGCAGATCAAATCCATCACATCCCAGAACCGGCTGGGTAGCCGCACTCGTGTCTACCAGCGGTTTCCTTCGTGGTTCCTCCTGTCTGCGTACTTACAGTTGCGACCAGCCCATAAAGGCCGAAACGTCTTGATCAGCCTGGCCTTAACCAATTCCAAACTGCAAGCATCCAGTCGCTGAAGCTCGGCAGTCAGTCTGGCATGGATTGGGACACAAGCGATTCTGGGCTGTCCATGGCAAGCTCGCAAACTACTGGTTCATGCTCGGGCTGAGACATTCGTGCCCTCGCATCTTTACCGCGGAAATGTAATACCAAGGACTTGTGCGCCGTTCAGAGTTTTCGAAGGCTCTCCTCGTTTGCCCCAATGTACTCGCCAGTTTGTTGATCTTCCACGCGTTCGATACAGCTAGATCACAGTGAAGATAAGTGTCAGCAAGTATTTCCTGAAAAGGCTTGACCCGGCTCGTGTGCTTTTCCAATATCAATGATCACGCCTTGCTGCGACTCTTCGAACTTGGCTTGACGTGCCGTAATGTGCTTGAGGCCCAGGTCGACAAACTAGTTTCGGCTCGACATCGGCTTCGTGATGAACTTGAGCTTGTTTTGCTCATACACCAGTCCGGAGCACTCCTCATGAATCTGCTTGCAGGCACGAGACAGGGCGAAGATGTTGTTCACGTCTCGGAAACCCTTCTCGCTCTTTCTTGGCTTGACCATCCTTCACTGTCAACGAAGAACCGTGGGAGAGCGCCCCAGCTCTTTCTCAATGGATGTCGCCCGTTCATTTACTTTGCGTCCGTAACGTGTGGAGGAAGAAGCGTGATGGCGCTGCTTCATGGCATGTGTCGGCGACGTTGAAGGACTCAGGAGACCAGACGCCAAGCCTGGTCCGTGCCACCTTCTCCAAGCCTCCCATTCTTCTTCTCCACCACCTCAACTCCATCAACCACAATCGTACCAGTACCGCCTTGGCATTAGAGCGTTTTAGCCGCACCTGATGCTACAGGTTTATAAGGCCGCGCAGGTAACTAAATAGGCAATGTGGATCCGCCCGCATAGTCTAATACCTAATTAAGTAAATAAAAGGTATCCTAGCTATATAGGAGCCTACGCGGCTATAGTAGGTCGAGTTATCGTATTATAATAGGTATAGCGTTACTAAATAAGAGGCCTGTTCTAACCGTACCTATATTACGAGTCTACCGCGTACGCGTCTTAGTAGTAGAATTTTATACTATATTCGATAAGACTATAGACTAGTAATATCGTAACTCTAGTAAGCCGTTTAGTAACGATCTATAGCCTCGCGAAGAGTCTATATATCTACCGAATACGCCTACCGGAGGGTCGCGTTCTTAGTTAGTTATCGCTACCGTAACTATACCGTATTTATAGGCTCTACTATATATTCCTATATCCGCTCTATATAAGTTAACTACTCTACTACTAGTAGATCTAGATATAGCGCTTGCCTCGGTAGAAAGGAAGGATAGCGGAGCGCCGACTCTAGTCGCCGCGGAAGTAAATAATAAGGTCGAAGTTGTAAGGGTTATTAAGTAGAAGAAGAAGGCGTAGAATATGCGATTAAGGGAGTAAACGGCGGCTCTACGAGAGTTAGTTATTAGCGATATTAGAGGCAACAACGTAGGCTCTACGCCGAAGTAGAAGACTAAGAAGGGTAGTAAAATAAACTTCTAGTATCTTAAGTCGCTTATTTAGATATATATTAATAATGCTAAGTATATTAGTAATAGCTTCTAGGGTCGTATAACGAATAAGTAGTAGGAAGAATATAGTATAGAATACGGCTCTCTATAGCGCGTTATTACCTCGAAAGTAAAGGAATATAGAGTAAGATTAGACCCTAAGTAGAGCGGTACTAAGATAGGCGAAGAAGAAGAATAAGAGATAAGAGGTCTTATAGGGTAGTAGATTAATATATTAGATAAGAATAGGAACGATAAGAAGATAGCTAAAGAGAAGGTTACCGCTATAGATAAGGCTACTACTACGAGTCGCCGAGATAAAGACAATATACTAGAGTCTTAATCGTAGAAGTAATATACGCTAAAAGCTAAGACTCGATAGGCTTAAGAAGACGAAGAATCTAGTAATAAGGATGTTAGCGAGACTAATCTAGCCGATATAATAGAACAAGAAGTCGTAGAGTAAGAGGTAGAAGATTAGGCTATTAATAATAATAGCGACGAAGAGACTATAGGCTCGAAGCGACGTAGACTCGCTACTATAGCTACTACTAGTAAAGCAATGCCGCTACCTACTAGGCCGTCTTCGACCCCTTCTCGAAGTAGCTCTCTTATACCTTCTAACTCCGCTTCGCAAGTATATTTATCTACTAAGTAAGCGAAGCGTACTAAGAAGAAGAAGAAGGATAAAGAGATTAATAAGGTATCTAAGGAACAAGACAACCGTAACCTTTAGTACGAGGTTCTCGGCTTGTTTAAAGCTAAGTTTAGTAGATAGGCTTTAGCTTCGGTCTAGCTTAACTAACTCGAAGCTAGGTTTAATAATAAGCTAGTAATACTTTAGTAGAAGGTCGAAGAATAGCGTACTAATAGTAAATAGCTAGTTAATAAGATAGGCGTTATACTAGGCCTACTAATAAAGTAGAGCGAGGAATAGGCGGCTACGAGGGCACGAGAATTTAACGTATCCGGCTTCTAAGGAGCTATGGATTTCCTAAGCAATACCGGCTTGTAGCGTTAACGGTAGTCTTAAGCTTGTTTATAGACCGATTTTTGTTATTTTTAAAGTATTTTATAGCGCGAATATAGACTATAAAGAGCATATAACTTGTTAGATAGTACGTAGTTAGTATAGTATTAAAAAGTAATACTAAAGTGCTAGCGTAGTATACTAAGCTAATTATATACGGAGCTTTCGGGGATTTCGGGTATACCTACTTAGGGTTAGTTCTCTCTATTATGTTCGCCTCTATCTCTTATCTATGCCTTGAATATACTAGAACGAACCTATAGATGTCTCTACTATACAAATCTATTAGTCGGCTTTATCGCTATCGTCTTCCGAGTTATTAGGATACCGCTTTCTAAGATAATACTAAACATTTAGAGGTTTTAACCTAAACCGCTTACTTGTTTAATTACTACTACGTATATAGATATAGTAGTTAGTTAGCAAAGTAGACACTCTAAAGAAAGCGCTAACTACCTACTTTCTAGACTATAGACCCTTGCTAAATATGTTGTATGTCTAGAGCCGAGTTGTCTATCCGAATAGGTGTTCTACTTCTATACGAATAGAAGACAACTTCTTGTTAAACTACTTCTATCTATAAGTAAGAAAGTGTCGTCTAAGCGTGTACTTATAAGGAGCTATAATACCGAAGCTACTTTTATATACTAGGTCGCTATAGAGGTATAATAATCTCCTACTAGGCCTAGTATTATAAAGCCGTCTTATTCGCCTCTTATAGCCGGAAAGTAGATACATTCGCTAGTCGTTGTCCTTACTATTAAATAGACTAACAAGGCTCGAGATAAGACCGTTAGGTATAACAATAGCCTAGAATTTATAGCTATAGTCCTTATAGTATCTAGAGTAGTCCTTTCGCTAGTTCCGCTAAGGTCGATAGAAGCCCTAGAAATAGCTATCTACGAAGCCCTAAATATATCCCTTAGTATCGTGTCTTCTTGTAGCTAATGCGAAGGTCTTTAGGTTACGATAGCTACGTAGACGAGGGTACTACTCGAGGATAGTAGTATAGGTTCTCGAGAGATAGCGAATAGTATCTATAAAGATAATACTTAACTAAGTATCGGATTTGCCGAATTTGATTATAGTACTCGCCTATCGGCTTGGATAGGCTATTCGCTATAAGACAATACATAGAGCGACCTCTAGCTCGACTTTAATACGTACGCGGTACTTAACTTTATATAAACTAAGTACCTATATAAGTTCTTCGATCTCTTTATATCTAAATCTATATACTCGTTAGTTACTAACTAAGATATAGTAGTTAGGTACCTTTAGCTTTCAAGTTACAACTTAGACAACTATACTAATATCTAATATTATCATATCTAGTAGATCGCGGCGCGTAGTATTAAATAAGTACTAATATATACTATAGGAATATCTTAAACTAGCTATCCTTCTATATACTCGGTCGCTAGTCCTTATAGTCGTATTCGACGTCTACGCGCTTCTACCGCTCTCGAATAGGCTCCTTATTACCCTAACCGGTCGTTAGAAGTAGAAGAAATAGTAGATCGTTATCGTTAGCGTTAAATTCGAGGTCTATTACTAGTACTATACTATTATATAAAAGAGTAGGTAGGAGACTTTAATAACTTAGCATTGAGAAGCGCTATACCTATTTAATAAGACCGACGGCCGAGACACTCGCACGAGCCGGATATATCGACCTGCGCGGCCTTATAAACCTGTAGCATTAGGTGCGGCTAAAACGCTCTATTGCCTTCTGCCAAAGATGGCAAGCTTTCCAAGTTGCTGCTTGTGGCATAGAAGCGTGGCACCCGGCACTTCACCTCCACGCCGTCGGCCAGCATGCTGCGAATCTGCCTATCAGTCCATGCTGCCCGCGAGATCTGCAAGGGTAGTACGCCATACCCCAGCCGGACCTCCAACATGCAAAAGATAGCTCGAGGCCTGTGCTCTCTGATATCGAAGCCCGGGCTCCAGACCGCTTTGAGGGCAAGGTAGGGACTTCCGACCATTTCTTCTCTTGACTCTCCGTATAGCATTCGCCAAGCATGGCGCCTCCGGACGACAACAAGATCACATCGGTGGACGTAGCGCCTATCGAAGTTGACGAAGACAAAACCTTTGCTCTCGCGAAGAATGGAAACATCATCGACAATGGTCTTCAGCGAGGTCTCAAGAACCGGCACCTGGTCATGATCAGTTTCGGAGGCGTGGTTGGAGCATCTATCTGGTATGGTGTTGGTTTCGCTGTGGCATACAGTGGTCCAGTCGGTGCACTCATCTGCTTTTTTGTCATCGGTGTAGACGTCTTCTTCGTCATGCAATGTCTCGGTGAGATGTCGACCCTGTTTCCCGTGCAAGGAGCCTTCATTGAGCTGGCCGGCCGCTTTGTCGACGAGTCTTTGGCGTTCAGTTTGGGATGGAACTATGTAAGAACGACATCTTGGGCAGAATTGATTAAAGCTGACGATGCTCTTTAGTGGTATCTCTGGGTGACCAATGTTGCTGGTGACTTCAACGCCAGCTCAATCATCATGGGATACTGGACAGATTCTGTGCCAACGTATGGCTGGATCCTGATTTGGTGGGCATTCTACCAGACCACTACTCTCCTCGGCATCGTAGTCTGGGGCGAAATGGAGTTCTGGTTTGCTTGCTGGAAGCTATTCTGCATTCTCGGTGGCTTTCTCTGCGCGATTCTAATCAACACAGGCGCGATTGGAGGCGACTACATCGGCTTCCGTTATTGGAGCAAGCCCGGACCTATCGCAAATGGAATTGATGGCTTTGGACAATGCTTTCTCCTTGCTGCTGTCTACTACTGTGGTACCGAAATGCTTGCCTTGACAGCAGCCGAGAGCAAGAATCCTGCTAGAGATCTGCCAAAGGCCATCAAGCAAACCTTCTGGAGAGTACTCATCATCTTCATGGGTCTGGTATTCTTCGCTGGAATCATTGTGCCATCGGATGACCCGGGCCTGCTCACAGCCAAGAGCAAGTCAGGCAAGTCACCGTGGACTATTGCCTTCGCTCACGCAGGCGTACCGCAGATGGGTCACGTCGTGAATGTGGTCATGATCACAGCTCAGCTGTCGTCGATGAACTCTGCTTTATACGTTGCCTCTCGAAGTCTGGTCTCGCTTGCATCAAGTGGCCGTGCACCAAAGATCTTCGCGAAGACCACGTCGAATGGTACACCCGTCTACGCTTTAGTACTGTCAAATGCTCTTGGCCTGGTTGCAATGCTCAACTATACGGCAGGTCCCGCCAAGGTCTTTACTTATATTGTCAATATTACTGGTTCTGCCACCTACATTGCATGGGCTGTTATCGGATTTGTACACTTGCGCTTCCGACGAGCGTGGACATTCCAAGGCCACAGCACCGACGAGCTACCCTACAAAGCTCTCTGGTATCCCTACGGCACGATCTTTGTCATCTTCATCAACACGTTCTTGGTATTCATTTCGGGGTATGAAGACTTCGTTGGTGGCTTCCATGCTGTCGACTTTGTCATCAACTACGTTGTTATTGCTGTATTCGTAGTGCTGTACTTGGGCTGGAAGATCATAAAGCGGTCCAAGTTCGTGCCTTTGGCCGAGGTCGATCTGATCAGTGGGAGGCGCGAAGGGCTTCTGCATCAGTCCATCGACAACGAGGAGCGAAAAGTCGCTTGGTACGTGAAGGTGAAGCGTTTCATCTTTTCTTGAACATGAGAGCTTTTACCAAAGTCGTCTACAGCTTCGATAAAGTGCCAGTACTGCGCCTCCGAATAGCGGACTTCAGATCACTTCCTCACAATGCCATTTGTGACGTACTTCGTACTTTCTGCCGAAGTTTGCATGCAGATATCGAACGTTCCCTGATCTCGGACCTCAAATATTGCACTAAAGTCCTTTGCACAAGCAGTCGCAGCAGTAGTATCACGGTTGTATCCGATGTAATCGGTACAAGGCGGGCCATCTTTGCCAGGTCGAATTTTGAAGCTAACGATAAGTCTTAGAAATATTGCGTAGAGAATCCGGTTCGAGAAATGGACAGCAGTGCACATTCTGGATCCCGCTCCGAATGCAAATTGATAAGGAGGCGGTACAGCTGAGGAGAGATCTTCGTCCAGCCAACGCTCTGGACGAAAAATATGAGCATCTGGACCGTATGTGGCCGGATCTGAGAACAAAGTCAGCGAGAACTGCTGCCAAATCTGAGTCGAAACACTTACCTCGGTTAATGGCCTGGCAATTCGGCAAGACCATGACGCCTCGCGGTACTCTCACGCCGCTACTTTCCGTGAAGTCTTTGATCGTCTGTCTTGGCGGCAGCAGATGGAGTGGTGGGTAGAAGCGTAAGACTTCTCGTGCAAAGGCGACCACATATTGAGAGGCTTCGTTGTTGACTGCTTCTCGGAATGCTTCTCGAGCGCTGCTGTGACTTTGCACAATGTCATCGTACGCCTTTTGCTGAACAGCTTGACCGTCTTGGCTTGCCAAGTACATGATACCTGCTATGGCTGTTGTAGCAATGGTGTCGAAGCCGCCGGAAACTAGGCCACCGAGTATGGTCTTGATGTCGTCTAGAACATAAAGTTAATTAGAAATATAAATGACTATCGGTCGGCGTTCGTGAAGTACTTACTAGACGTCAAGCGTCCAGCATCTTCAGTCAACAGCCAAGCGGCTACACAGTCTGACGATTTGCCAGCAGCTGACCGTTCTTTGACTTCTTGCAAAAGATCTGCGAGCCACTTGTCTCGTCGAGCGCGTACTTCATTGGCCAGAGCCATACGCTTGCGATCTTTTAGAAAGTTTGGCAGGTAGCGCAAGTGAGGAACATAGTCCTGTGAGTTGACGTTTGTGGAGCGAAAGCTGCAGAAGGAATGTCAGTTATCTATTCTCCGTGGCAGTAGCACTTGTTTGCTCACGTGGATATGGTCGCTGCATCAGATAAGATCTGATTGAATAATGGATCATGAATACCTTCGAAGCGTTTCCCGTAGCAGAACATCAAGATGACATTCAATGCCAGTTTTTTTTGATCCAGATGACAGTATACTTCGCCAGTGCCCGTTTTCCTTTGCTGAGAAATGCTGTAGACCATCTGAGACGTCTCCAGGTCAATCAAACCAGCAAGACGCTTGATAGCTGGAGCCGTCGTTAGCGAGCCAACCACTAGTCGCTGTTTCCGTGTCCTCTCGTTCCATGGATTAGTACCGATTGTAGCAGCTAAAGCAACATCAGTATACAGCATGCCCTATTGATGTTCCCCGTGTATACCAGAAGTTTTCGAGACGACCTTGTGAAACGTATAAAAGAGAGGTCTGTCAATCGTAGCTGCTTGATTTGTGACAAGCCAGTCTCTCGCTGCTTGAAAGCCATTCAGGAATACTACCCTCTTGCAACCGAGACGTACTTGCAGTACCGGCCACGAATTCTCTCGAGCCCAATGCTCAGCCGTAGTGGCATGATCTTTGCCGAGCAAAGGCAGGTGACCATAGATCGAAGAAGCTCCCGGAGGCTCTGGTATACCATCAATGGAGGCAAAATCTGTGTACAAATACTTCAGATATATGCACCCAGCGGCAATCAAGAGTACAACTGCGAGCATGCTGAGGTGAAATCCGGTGACGACTGTGCCGCATTGAGTAATGTCTGCCATCTCACACAGCACCAGCCTTTGCGTTGTGTATTCAACCCTTGGAGACTCAAGTTTGCTGGGAATGTCGCAGGGTGCTGGAGAAGTGCTGGAGCTTCACGCATGCAGAATTCCCGAAAGCTAGCCTGCGATAGGCCAAGCAGAAAGGTCAGGCGTTGCAGGCACCGAGCATCATCTTGCTGCTTGGTGAAGTATCATCTAGGTCGCACTCATTTGGGCCTGCCCGGGCCGGTAGACTCCTCTATACGTGGGTGAACGATCTTACATTAGAGGATGCAGGAAGGTTCACGCTTGACAAGAGGTCTTCTGCTCATCCCGAAGACGCATATAGTTCATGCTTTGGACACTAGGTGATCCAATTTGCGGAAGCTATGTGAGCAAGGGAATGGAGAGAGATGGAGTCGGTAGGTTCAGCTAACCCGACCGCGCTAAACGCGGGACTGACTGCGCTAAAGCTCACCTGACCGCGCTAAAGCTTACCTAACTCCGCTTTCAAACCTAACTCTATCTCTTACTTCCTACTACCCCTACTGCCCTACTATCACTATTCGAAGCAAATTACTACCTTATTCGAATTAACTTAGTACCTTATTCGAATTAACCCTATCGACTCGAATTAGTATTAAAATAGCCTCTATAAGTAGTAGTAATCCCATTTAAGGCTATTACAATATATAAGCCTTTAAGGACTACCGTCTATTCTATCTATACCTTCGCTATATTAAGAGCTATAAAAATACCGAACTCCTAGTATTCGAAATAGTATAATTCGAGTTAATATACTTTGTAATTCGAATTATTAGCTAACCTAATTCAAATAGGAAGTATACAAAGTTAAGAATAATAATAGTAAGGTCTTTAACTAGATTACTATAAAGGTCTATTAAGGAGAAATAAGATATAGGTTTAATAGCTATAAGGTATAATTCGAATTAGTACCGTATTTTATTCGAATATAGGGCTAGACTAATTCGAATTAAAAACAATTCTACGTTCGCTAGGCCTTAGTAAAGCATATTCGTAATAATTATAAAGAGCTAGCTAGTTAGGATAAGCTATTAGTAAATAAGAAATTCGTAAAGTTAGAGATAGAACAAATCTATTTTATAGAGGAAGAAAAAACTAGTATAAGGAAGGGCAAAATTAACGCTACTAAGGGTACGTAATTCGAATTAGTCCTTCCGCTTATTCGAATTAAAAACTAATCTAACTCGAATTATAAATTTCTATAAGAAGATTACGTATAAGAATCTAGAGGAGTATACTTAAGAGGCTATAGTCTAGAGTACTTTTCTTACTAGCCTTACTTGAGATTTAGCGCTAACGTAAGTTAATTCGAATTAGATCCCGATTTTATTCGAAACTAGTACTAATCCTATTCGAATTATAGGCTAAAGATCCTAAAAAAATCCTAAGCCTCCCCTTCTAGTATCCGGAAGAGAGGTACTCCTACTAAGAAGGAGTCGAAGTATATGTTTTTAGAGCTAATTCGAATTAGACCGATGAATTATTCGAATATTCTTACTAACTAATTCGAATTAGGAATAGTTCTCGCTAGGTTATAGACAAGGGCAAGGGTAAGGATAATACTATACCTTTAGGTTAAAAGCTCTTTAGTAAGAGTTAGCTCTCTTCTTCTATAGTTATAGAGGATAATAATAATAGTAAGAGTATAGAGCTACTTTAATTCGAATTACATAAGCTCCTTATTCGAATCTATCTATAGCTTAATTCGAATAAGCTTATACGACCTATAGATAGTAACTAGAACTCGGACTCCTCGGCTACTAGACGTTTAGAGTAAGTATCTCTTCTTATTTATACTAACCTTTAGCTCTCTAATAAACTAATATTATTAGTACTATTATTATTAGCTCCGACGATAGTAATAACGATAGTAGTAGTAATAATAACGACGACGACGATAGCGAAGAGTTCGAAGGCTTTTCCCCTAAGGTAAAGAGAAAGAGGAGTATTTCTAAGTATAATTCGAATTAGGTATTAGCGTTATTCGAATTATTACTAATAAGGCTATAGCTCTCCCTCTATCGAATCGTTAGCTTCTACGAAGGATACTAAGTATACTTCTTATTTACTATCTTAATATCTCTACTTACGATAGATATAGTAATAATCCTATTCCGACTTCTACCTTTATAGTAGTAAATATCGAGCTAAGGAGGGCCGATAGGTATAAATGGATTATAAGCTATAATAGAAGCTATAAGGAATAGTAGGGGCCAAAGTAGGAACAGTAAGTGT